>JBAGKO010000014.1:14482000-14493830 GCA_037177275.1 Acacia concinna
TATTGATATTATACCTATTTAATTATCTTTTATATATTCTTTTCATCCTTTAATTGATTATAAGATATAAAGAAATCAAGACATAAAATCTACTCATATCTTATTTTTATTGTGCAAGAGATATTATTGGAGGAAAGAGATAAGAAATATCAAATAGAGAAAAAAAAAGGAACATAATGGAAAATTAAGGCGTGAGTTGACTAGACGTAGCAATGATATATACTCTATATTGGAAGGATATTAATTGATATAGAGATAGATGCGGGTCCATAGAAGAAAAAGATAGAAAGAGAATAAAACAAGGATTATACTTACATCAAGTTCCTTACTTCCATTTCGTCAAGTTCTCCAATCACATGTGGTCATGTATCCTATTTATTGTATTTGAATTTATAATTAAATGATAATAATTCAAACATAGAGCACATGATCACATATGATTAGAGAACGTAACGAAATGGATCTAAGAAACTTGACCTAAGTATTTTTCTAAAACAATATACTTATATAGAATATAAAAGATCACGACGCACTGGAGAAGGCTAACCTAATATCCTAATATGTATATATACATTAGGAAGCACACAGCTATGGGGAACATTACAGAAATGCTGGTGGCCAAAAAGAAAAAGAACAGGATAGCAAAGAAGAGAAGGAGAAGAACATCATTGACGAAAAAGAAAAGGGTCTGACGGCAGTTAAGACTAATATTTTTTTTTTTTTTTTTTGCTTTTGCAAGGTATCCCCCGGCCCGATCAGCCAAGGACTAATCCTCCGCTCATTGTGGGTTCCTATATGGGAAGGACAGCTGACCAGGAGATTTAACGTTGCTCCATATGTGGCTAATTTATTTTAGACCTAGATGAGCTATGAACTTATTTGTTGTTTAGATTTTATTTCCCACGAATTAATTATGGTTAATTTATTTTAGTTTCTTTAATCTTAATTTTCTTGATTATTACATCTTGATTGGCTATCAATAAGTATGTTTTGAGGATTTAGGGTTGAACTTGACGAAGGGAACCTTGTATAGACCTTGAGATTAAGGAGTGTGGAATTAGGGCTTAGTCTAATTTACCTATAGGATAGACATATACCTATAGGATCCACATAGTCAAATTAGAGTGATTCCAAACTTTAATTGTACCTTCTATAATTGTGTGAGACATTACATAATTAATTAAGGTTGGGATATAAATGAACCGACAAGCATTTATAGACACCAATACTCTAGATTAGCTGATAAAATTAATGCTTAATTAATTTAGTGGGGATAAAAGTCTAATGTAGTGAATAAGGGATTAGTGACTCTAAGTTGGTTTAGACATAAGAAGTTTCCATTAATTTTATTTCCTTTAGAATTTTAATGATAAATTAGATTCACTTAACCTAAACAAAATTTGAGAATTTAATATTTAAAAATTAGTTTTCTTGATTCCTCGTGAGAACGATATCTTACTTATCACTTTATTACTTGATACAGCTCGAGCACTTGCAGAGTCTTAGGCTCTTCAATAATTTTTGCCTATCAAGTTTTTGGCGCCATTACCGGGGACTATGGCAAAAGTTTATTGAGTTAGTTATCTTAGTTGTGTGATTGATTACGTTTGAGTCTTTCTTTACTTTTTTAATTTTTTTCTCTCTCTCTCTCTTTGTTTTTCCTTTTAGATAAGTTTGATACTCCTCGGTTGTTGTTGGATTTTCAGGTACCTTGTGACGTATGTCTGGCACTTTGGCAATCATTCCTAACAACCTTGACAAAGAGAACCATTCTGAAGTGAAGGAAACTAATTCTGAAGCTGAATCAGTAAACGCACTAGGAGACGAATTACTAACACAAGCAACTAAACTTGACACCAGATCGTCAAGAAAGTAATGGCCGCATACTCATAGCCTCTACCAATAACCTTCTTTGTCAAAAGATCCTACATTAAGCAATGGTCAGGAAAAAATAAAAGTTTGAAGATGAGGTCAAGGACATTTAGAACAAATGATAATGAAAGTAATGGGATTAGTGTAATAGTGCCTGATCCAACAACACAGGTAGGAGAACCATTGACGATAAATATATAGGAGGGGTTGGCATAAGGTGCATATGAAGAAAATAATTTATGGTTACCTATCATGTGGTCAATAGTACCAAAATATATGATCCACTTTGTGGAAGAGGTAGCAAAACAAGAATTGTTGTTACTTGCAGCAAGTGCACTGGATGAACTTGATTGCTTTATAGGATTAGGAACAAAATGATTGGGAAAATCCTCAAAAACAATGCTTGTCTTAAACTCAACCATAATTGTCCAATAAAAACAAGAGCAGCAAGAAAGAACCAAAATGCCTCTAAGAACAAACAGAAAAAAAAAAACCAAACAGAGACTGAACTGATGCAAATAACCTCAACCAAATAGATAGCACAATCAAATCTAACTAGAAATTCAAAACGATGGAATTTCAGCGTGAAACTTCAGGAGAGGATTGTGTTGATGCCGATGAGGATAACTGGAAAAGATGACAACAAATGGACTAGGGACACTAGATGATGAGATCTGAAAAACACTCTGGTCCTCTCTTTATCACATACAGAATATACTCTAAGATTATTTGACCAGGCTATGGTACCATGTACGAGAGTATTTTGAATGTCTTGTATATATTCACATATGAGATACCGTATTTATACAGGGAGATTGACGAGTATAATTAATGTACAAACTCATAATCATAATTGCATAATAATACATAATCAAATCTAATCAATCCTAATTATGTATAGAATATTTCCTAATACCCTTTTGGTAACTCTTGAGCTGGGGATGGAGATGGGGATGGAGATGGCCCATGTGAACCTGGAGTAAGTGGGACTCATTTTAAGTGAAGGTCACTTCTATAAAATCTATACACACGAAACTCTCTCAAGTTTCATGGAACTTGAGGTTGAAAGCCCTACTTGCTCTCTTTCCATTTGATGACTAGAAATGGTGAGGTATATGGTTGACCGGAATGGCGATGATAACTGTGGACCACCGTGGAGATGTGGTTGGAGGCAACCATGGCTTCGCTTCAGCCGTGAACGCAGCAGCTAGTTAAAATGCTGGAGTTTGTCGTGTTTTCCACCCCTTTATGGTTGTCAACGTCAATAACAGTGCCACCGTCGTCCAACTTCCATTGCTTTTTTGAGAGATTTGACAAGTTCCAAGTCTGATCTAGCCTAGCCACTATAAGTTGTTTGATTTCTTTTTTAAAAAAAATGAAATTTGGTTCCATTTATTGTTTCTAGTTTGTTGTTAAGTCGTAATGGAAGTTTTTTTTCCTGTTTGAATTTTTTGGCTTGCAATGGTTCATTGGTGGTTTCTAACTTTCTGAAGTGGTGGCTCGATTCTTGTTTCCTTGTGTTTCTGGCGGACGTGGTTCTTGGCTTTCCATATATGCTTACATTTCTCCCTTGAACTATGCGCCTACACTAACTTATGAAGTAGTAAATTGTAACTAGTTTTCTCATGAATTTCCTATTTTTAACATGAGTTAGAGTCACAACCTATGTTCCTTTTTTCCTCCCAAATCTATCACAGGAATTGAAGCTGGTGCAAAACCAAACTTGAATTTCAAGATCTTTCGATCTCTATGTTAATCTTTTGTTTTCAAGAGCTACAAACTGAAGTCATTATTTGTAGGGGTATTTGGTAGGAAATGGCTGTACATATGACAAAATTGATGGCAATGCTCTTGTTCCATTTGCACATGGGATGGGTCTTGTATCAGGTGACAGCTAAAAACCCCCAACCTCTCATGTTCATCACTTTATCTTCCCTTTCTTTGGGGCTAAATTTGTACTGAGCTTCATTCAGTATAGACTATAGACACTAAAGCTTAGAGTATACTCCCTCGGTCTTAATTAATTACACTACTTAATCATATCATATCTTATGCTTTATTATATTATATAGTAGTTCATAAGTAGTCAAGCAACTTAGTTTGAAGAAAAACGATAAATTTTAATGTCTTAAAGTAATGTAATTAGTTTTTTTAAAATTCTTAAAAATAAATCATCTAAACCTTATAATTAGGACCGGAGGGAGTACTTGGTGAAGTACGAGTCTCATTTTTCAGCATCAAAACTCTGAAGATGAAACTCAAAGGGAAACGTTTTTCCATATATTCCTTTTTACCAGGCCATGCTAGTCTCGTATATATAGTTATGCAAACTTTCAATATTTCTCTTTTTTGTGATTTCTTATTAAAAGAATATGTTACTACCTCCAATCCTAATTATAAAACATAATTAACTTTTCTAGAGAAGTTAGGGAAGCAAAATAAGTTACTTAATCATATCATATCTTGTATTTCATTATATTATATATTAGTTCACAAGTTAAACAAAATATTTTAAAGAAAAACTATAACTTTTAATACTTTAAAATAATATAATTAACTTTTTTAAGATTCTCTAAAAAAATCATCTGGGTTTTATAATTAAGACTGGAGGAAGTATATGTTATACAAAATCTGATGTTTGACTAATGGACATATTTCCAATGCTAAAAGTCAGATGATTTTGGGAAAGAAAGCATGTTAGACTAGAGCTTATTCTGCTAAACTTGTTCTTTGACGTTTGGTACATGCCCCAAATTCTCTGAGTATCATATTACTCTGTTTAATTCCATGGCTTTTGTTGCCATCATATTTATTTACTGTCTGCTATTATTATCTTTATCTTCATTCTTTCAGCCTAATATAAATCTTATTGAGTGCTTTGTCCATTTTCCTTTCCATTGGGCACTGGGATAATTACAAGACAACTTGAAAGACCGTCCTAAATTTCCAGGGGCAAGTATATCATCCTCCTCCCTTCTAAACAGAAAATATCTAGAACCAAATGATCCAACTTAAAAGACAACTAAGTTATGTTTCTGCGTCTATATACTCGTGTATTTTTGTCCTTTAATGATTGGACTTTATATGTATGTGGTATTTTCAGTTTGGGAATAACATACTTTCTTTCAAATAGCCTTCATTGTCGAAAGACATCTCCACTCATGTAAGGACCAATAAGGTTGAGTTTTATTGTTTTCGTTCCATACTCATCCTCATAGTTATAGAGATATTTTCATTATTTTACTTTATTTTGTAGTCCTCTCACTAATATGCATCGTAAACAAGATCCTAATACAAATTAAGATAAAGGATATATGCACTGTATTTAGTTTCGATTACGTTGGTGGAGGCATTGTTATGAATGTCAAATAAAATATGAATTCACATTTAGTTTTCAAGACAAAGACAATTAATATTTATTTATATTTGACCATAGTTGTTTCTCATTTATTTTGATTAATGGGCAAGTATCTAACATAATATTTTTTACTTTAATTTTATTTTGTGCATGAGCCGTATCATTAAAACTATAGCTTCCATTACATGGCAAGCGGGTTGTCATGGTGAAGGCCGAATACCTGTTCTATAAAAATTTGACATAAAGATATCCATGATGAATTCATGAATAAGGTTAAAGATTTGATTGGTTTTAAGTGAAAAGGTAAAAATCTTTGGTTGCAAATATTGGTTGCAAGTAAAATAGTTTACCCTTTTCTCAAAGTCACCCAAATTTTCAACCATCTTTATGAATGTATTTGAATTCATAAATCTTTATATCAAATTTCTTAAAAATTAGATATTCATCTCATCATCACACCCAACATTCTATACAACTGAGGTTTTAATCTTGATATAGCTCTGATTAAAGACAGTTTTAACTAAAAATATTTTGTTAAACTATCAATCAAAATAAAAAAAGCCAATTAATGCTCAATATAAAAAAATATGTGTTCCCTTTAAATCTTTAAAGCTAACTTGTAATTCGTCATTTTATGTTTAGCACCATAACAATTCTTCCATTATCATAGATAACATCTTGATTTCTAGATATCTACTGTATAACATTTTGGAATCTATATTGATCAAGAATTGATGAAGTTATGTTTTTGCTTCTATATAATAGTATAATTTTTCTTTTAAAAGTTAAAGTTAAAATTTATAATGTGGTATTTTCACTTTGAGAATTATCTCTGTACTTTTTTTGAACTGTCCTTCCTCAAAGTTGTCCAAAGACATGTCTTCACGACTCATGTAAGGATAATAATAAGGTTGAGTTTTATTGTTTTCATCGTAATCATTCCCAGATCTAAATATATAGATATATTTTCATTATTTTACTGTATTTTGTGGCCCTTCAACTAATATGCATATTAAATAAGATCTTAATACAATTTAAGAAGATGAAGCACATATGCACTATATTTGGTTTCGATTACATTGACGGAGGTACTGTTGTGATCGTCAAATAAGATTCAAAGTTAAATTTAGTCTTCAAGACAAAGGCAATCAATAATATCCCACCGTAATTGTTTCTTTTATTTTTATTAAGGATTAATTATCTAACATTGTATGAGAATATTCAAAATGTTATATCTATTCACATATGAGGAACCATATTTATACAGGGAGATTGACATATAGAATTAATATGCAAATGCGTAATTATAATTACAGAATAATAGAGAATCAAACCTAATCAATCCTAATTATGTACAGAATATTTCCTAATATATATATATTTCCTACTACTCCCCCTCAAGTTGGAGCATAGATGTTAATCATACCCAACTTGTTACATAGATATTCAACCCGAGTCCCACTCAAAGCTTTTGTTAGAAGGTCACCCAACTAATCACTAGATCGTACATGCCCTGTAGAAATAAAGTTTTCTTTAATCTTGTCTATGATGAAATGGCACCACAACTTCACAAGCAATGATGTTTTCATTCATGAAATACAAAGTTGGATGCTATATGTAGAACCGCTTTATTATCGCACCACAACTTCGCAAGCAACGAAGTCGTTATACCAACCTTCTTTATAAGTTGGAAGAGCCATATAATTTATTGTACAGATTGAGACATCGCTCTATATTCTGCTTCTGCACTGGATTTTGACTTGTTTCTTGCTCTTCCAGGAGACTAAATTTTCTCCAACAAATATACAATATCCGGTAGTGGATATCTTTGTTGATTTTGAGCCTGCATATGATCTGCATCACAAAAACATTCAACCTTAGTGTGTCCATGATTCATGTATAACAAACCACGACCTGGAGATCCTTTTAAATAATGTAAAACATGTTTCAATGCTTCCCATTGAGCAACTTAGGAGCGTTCATAAACTAGCTTAAAGCACTCACAGTAAATGTTATATCAAGACGAGTCACTGTGAGATAATTCAATTTCCCTATTAGTCTCCTATATCTCTCAGGATATTCAAATGGTTTTATCTTCTCTAGATCAATCTTTCTCTTCATATCATCAGGAAATTCATCAAATGATATACGTTCATCAATATCCAAAAATGGATTAGATATCATAGGGACACTACTTGGTGCTGCTCCAAGTTTCCCAGTTTCTCTTAGGAGATCAAGAACATACTTCCTTTGAGTTAGAAAAATATCTGTCTTACTTCGCATAACTTCAATCCCAAGAAAGTATTTTAATGGGCCTAAGTCTTTAGTCTAAAAATGAGAATTAAGAAAGACCTTAAGCTCTAAGATTCCAGAGTGATAATAATATCATCAACATACACCACTAGAAAAATCATAGCAGCATCTGATTGCTGATGGTATACATAATGGTCACATTTGCTTTGAATTAACCCAAATTTCTTAACTGCTAAAGAGAACCTGTCAAACCAAGCACAAGGACTTTGTTTTAAGCTATACAGATATTTTTGAAGATAGCACACCTTCGCTTTCTCCCCCTCAACAACAAACCTAGGTGGTTACTACATATAAACATCTTCAAGAAAATCACCATTCAAAAATGCATTCTTAATATCCAGTTGATGAAAATCCCAATTATAAGTAGTAACCAGAGAGATAAAAAGACGAATAGAGGTCAATTTGTCAATAGGAGAAAAAGTCTCAGAGTAGTCAATACCATAGGTCTGAGCATATCCCTTAGCAACTAGACACACTTTCAAATGCTCCAATGAGTCATCAGCTTTAGTCTTGATTGTGAACACCCATTTGCACCCAATAGCTTGCTTCCCCAAAGGAAGATCAACAAGAGTCCATGTACCAACCTTTTCAAGGGTCATCATTTCTTCATTCATTGCAACATGCCAAAAAGGATGGGCTAAGGCTTAGTGGAGAGAGGTAGGAATAGTAATAGAATCTAAGGAAGCAATGAAGGAAGACAAAGTAGGGGACAGTTTGTTGTAAGAGACAAAGGAATCAATGGGATAGGCATAATTAGCATAACGTTGCGAGAGGCAATGGGTACTTTTACCTTTGTGAAGGGCAATGGGTAAGTCATCAAGAGAAACCGAAGGCTCAAATTGATCAAGCACAGAAGAGTCAATGGTAGAAGAATCAAGGACTAGAACAAATGAGGTTGAAGATTCAGAAGAGGTATGAGAAGTAGAAACTGGATCACTCACTGGCAAGTCAGAAACTGAAACATGTGCTTGCATTGGTGCAACAGGATCAGGATAAAACAAAATATCATCAAGATTAGAACTAGCATCAGTAGACACTAGGGAATTTGAAGATGAGAAGAATGGAGTGGACTCATGAAAAGTGACATCAATAGACACAAAATACCGTTGATGATCAGGGGAATAACAACGATATCCTTTCTAAACATGAGAATAGCCAAGAAAGACACACTTTAAAGACTTAGGATCAAGTTTACTAAGACCTGGACGAATATCCCAAACAAAACAAACACATCCAAAAATTTTGGGAGCAATAGAAAATAGAGTTTGTGTAGGAAACAAGACCATCATAAGTTTCACTCCCTGAAGGATAGAGGAAGGCATATGATTAATAAGAAAGCAAGCAGTTGAAATAGCCTCAGCCCAAAAGATTTTAGAACGTGCATTTGAAACATTAAAGCCCAACAACTTTTAATAAGTGCCGATTCTTTCTTTTAGCAATACCATTTCTTGCAAGGGTGTCTGGATAGGATGATTGATGAAGCATGCTATGTTGGTTCATGTATTCAGTAAATTGGACAGAAAAGTAGTCTTTGGCATTATCACTCCAGAGAATTTTGATAGGAGTGTCAAATTGAGTTTTAATTTTAGCACAAAAATAGAAAAAAAATGAGTAAATAACTCATACAGTTGCTTCATAAAATAAAGCCATGTAGTTCAGAAATAATCATTCACAAATGTAACAAAATATCATAAACCATTTTGAGACGCAATGAAACAAGGACCCCAAGCATCATAATAGACTATTTCAAATGGAGATGCAACCCGTTTATTAACTCGATGAGGCAAGAAAACATGATAATGCTTAGCAAATTGACAAGACTCTCAATCTAAAGTAGACACAGATGAGATTTGAGGATACATCCTCTTTAAAGATGCTATGAAACATGACCCAAATGACAATGGACTTCAAAGGGAGAAGATAAGTTTATATTTTATAATTAAATAGGTATAGATTTTGAGATATATTTGGTTAGATTTATTGATATTATACTTATTTAATTATCTTTTATATATTCTTTACATCCTTTAATTGATTATAAGATATAAAGAAATCTAGACATAAAATCTACTCATGTCTTATCTTTATTATGTAGGAGATATTATAGGATGAAAGAGATAAAAAAATCAAAACAAAAAGAAAAAAATAAGTAGGGTTCCACACAACCAAATAAGAGAGCACGAGACCAGACAAAAGGCAATTACGTAGATATATGTATATGTAGAATATCTTTTCGGATTGGATCATGCGTATGAAGAGAAAAGATATTAAATCAAGATCTGAATAATATTTCTGCATGAAGAAAAGCTAGACCCTAAATATTTATTATAAAAGGAATCACGGTGGCAACAAAAGAGATATACACGCGAGCTACATAAAGAAGTATAGCACAGGTGAGAGAAGGAATGTGAGAAGAAGACACTGGCAGCAGCAGAACTTGTGGCAAGCAAGAATCCTTCCTGCAACAGCAATTAGACTTGTGTTATTCATTCTTCCTCTTCTTTTATGTTATCCTTTTTGAAACTGATATGGATTTTATTGTAGCCATGTGTGGCTAATTCTTCTCTTATCTAGGGTAGCTATGAACTGATTCTTGGATTAGAGTATATTTGAATCTTTTAGATGAATTTTAATATTATATTTTTGTTTATTTAATCTTAATTTATTTGTCTTTATTTAATGTCTGATCAGTAAATAAGAATTTGGGGAATTTAGATTAGTCTTGGAAGGGGGATCTTTATTAGACCATATGATTAAATAATATGGGATTATAATTTACTCTAATTTGCCATTAGGATAGGAATATACTTCTTGGACCCATATAGTCATATTAGAGTGATTTAGGAATTTATTGCCTCTTGAATACATTTGTTAGGAATAACAATTTTCATAAAGAGAGGGGTATAATTAATCAGGAGATATTTATATTTATTAATACTCTAGATTAACAAATTAATATTAATTCCATTTAATTGGTGAAAGACATACTCTAAAACTTGAAGAATGGATTAGTCGTTCTAGATTGTGTTATCATCTGAATTCCTTAAAACTCTAATTTTAGTAATTTTCTCTTTATTAAAAAATTCTCTTAAATCATCCTTATTTGCTTTGCTTAACTTAAAGGAAAATAGGAATTTTAGTGCCTAATTACTATTTTAATTGAGCCTCTGCGGGACGACCTTGATTTACCATGTGACTATTTTCACGATCTGTACACATATGATGCTTAATTAAATTTTGGTAGCATTAAGTGACCTCTCCAAGATCTCTAACCAGGTGGAAAAACTCCATCAAAGAGTGGAGAATTGGAAGAAAGTTCTTTAAAAAGACCTATAATACAGTTTGTGGCTGATGTTGCAATACAGACATATGAGAGTCATGTAACTGGATATGTAAATAAGTAAAGGACTATTCCCTTACTTGAGATTATAAGAAACCAACAAGCCTAAGAAGCCAGAGAAAGATAAGCCCAAGAAAAAGCCAAATCATCTAAGTGCCTGTTTGGATGGCAACTTTAAGTGGCTTTTATAGCATTGCTTAATTAAGTGAAGTCACTTTTCAGCTTTTGGTGTTTGGATGTCTGAAGTGATTTGAAGCCAAAGCTACAAAAAGTAGCTCCAAAGTGTGAAGCCACAAAATGTAGCTTATCTGGCTTTTTCTTAATGAGCTTATGACCGTTGCTTCATTTCTCTCTTCTCACCCATGACTCCTCTCTCGCGACAAGACTCTACTCTCGGGTTCTCAGTTTCTCCGACGACAATCTCCATTGTTCACAGTGGCTCACCAATTCTTCACAGCGATTGAGGATGGAGGCATTTGTTCTTTACTGCTGCAAGACTCAACGATTCGGGTCGACCTCCTCCACTGCCATTCTTCTCGTCTCTCGATGAAAGCGTCCGTCGCTGCTGTGTGTGGCTTTGTTGTTGTGAAAAGGTGGGAGTTTGAGCTTTGGGAGTTTAGATCCAGTTCTCGCCTTGGTGATCTGTGGTGTCTGACGATTTCAAGTTCGTTGTGTTCTTATAGCTCTCTGATCTAGTGATCTAGTTCTGTTTGTCCGGTGATCTGGTTCTGTTTTATGTTTTATTACAATATATAGATATGGAAACCTCAACATCAAAGGATTTTTCATGTAGCTTTATTTGGTATGAAAATCAAAGGATTTTTTTTCAAGACTTCATTTTTTAAACTCTGTATCTGGCATCTGCATCATGCTTATGATGCTTCTCTATTCTTTATGTGTTTTCCATGTAATGTTTCTTGATTAATCCTTCATAGATGAACTAATGA
>JBAGKO010000014.1:14582293-14594447 GCA_037177275.1 Acacia concinna
AATTATGTTGTTTGACTTATGAACTAATATATAATATAATAAAACACAATATATGATATAATTAAGTAATGTAATTAGCTTTCTTAGGATTTTCCTAGGATTCTCTAAAAAGCCCCTATAATTAGGACTGGAGAGAATATCAATTAATGAATTTATAATACATTAGAAATTTTGACCATATATATACTAGAATTATTTTTTGATTATATAGAAAATTATTCATTTTTTGAAAGAGGAGTATTTTGGTCAATGAAAATATTAATAGTCAAACATAACGGATTAATGGTTGGGTAGATGGAAGTAGAATCTCAAATATGTAAGGGAGGTTTCTGTAACATGTATTTAATTTTAAAGGAGGTCTATATATGTTTTCAAAATAAAGGAGAGATTTGTGTAATTTAGGTAAAATAGAAGGGTAGTCAATGTATTTTACTCTTTCTTTTTTAATTAAGTGCTTTCATTTTTCTGTGTTATTAACTCATGTATATGGGCTAACAGTGCTAATAGGACAAATTTGCAAGAGCTAATAGTATTAAAAGGTAATTAAAAGACAAAAACACAACCAAATTAAAAATTAAAGAAAAATATAAATATCCGTAAATAAGTTTTTCCTAAAAAAACATGACCACTAACATAGAAAGGCATTAGTCCAATCCTTGTGGAACCATCTTAAAATCACCAACTATTATCTTATAATAGTTCATCTCATTTGGACACATCGATTCTGAAAAAGGGAACAAAACCAGCCAACCACAATAAACAAAATCCAATAATGTTATATTAAACCTCATAGAGCATTTTAATAAAATGATCAAATTTATTTTCCCATTTTTGCATTTGAAGAAATCCAATTGCCACCAATCTCATATTATTACTTAAGTTCTCTTTGACTCCATTATATAATGTAATCTGTCAAAGCCAAGGGCAACACACATTTCACAAAACCATAGTAACTTACTAAACTTAAAAACAGAGTCCCATATCAAATTAATCTGATTTGGTCTTGCTCTTCATTCTCCAATCTTTTCTCTGATTTCTCTTTCATTAAGAAAAAGGTATTACAAAAAAAAAAGATTAAAGGGCAAAAATGCATATGAACTTTTTTTATATGGGCATCCAACACCATAAACTTTTATAGGTTGCAAAAGTGCTTATAAACTTTTAAAAATTGGATAAAAATGACACAACCGTTAACTTACCTTAACGGCGTTGCTTTTTGAGTTAGTGTGACCCATAACTTTATTTTTTATAAGGGCAAAAATGCCCATGAACTTTTTTCATATGGGAATTCAACACCATAAACATTCGTGGGGGTGTAAAAGTGCCTTTGAACTTTTAGTCGGTATTATCTCATCTCTATATTATCCAATTATAATGCCCCCTTTTTGTTAGGTAACCAGTAAAATAATGCTGGTGAAAAAATTAGGGAACATCCCAGAAAAATACTAAGGAAATGTGAAAGAGACAATTCTGAATTGTGAAATGTAAAAATTCTAGATGAGTCATTTAGTAGGAATATGGAATTTTTTATTCATATGAGATTTTACAATCTTGAAAATTTTGAAAATTTATCTAACTACCCCTAAATTTTATTTTAATAAAAAAAAATCCTTAACCCCTTCTAGCCGCCAGAGCTCTAGTGCCTGTGGCAGGAGACGACGGCCGTTGCCGCATAGCTGGTGACCTTGCCTGCAGTTGATTACTACAGCTCCGACGCCAGTACAAGTTGTAAATATAGATGCTGTAATTGTTAATATAAATAATCAAATTCATAGGTATTTTTGTACTGCACAAAAGTTTATGATGCTGGGTATCCATATGAAAAAAGTTCACGGGCATTTTTACCTTTTAATCCTATAAAAAATAAATTTGTGGGTCCCACTAACTTAAAAAGTAAAGCCATTTGGATAAGTTAACGGTTGTTATATATGTTTGCCCTATTTTTAAAAGTTCATACACACTTTTGCACCCTATGAAAATTTATGGTACTGGATGCTTATATGAAAAAAGTTCATGAGCATTTTTATCTCTTAACCCAAAAAAAAGATTGTTTCAACCATGTAGATATTCTATCATATGTTTTATAGTTAAAATCAAGAAAACTTTATACAAAGTTACCTATATTAGAAATTGGAAGGACTATTAAGCCTCTATAGTCATGAACAAGTAACAGATGCTTTAAATGAATGAACCACATTGTCAATAATACATTTTTTATATGGAAAAAAGATAAATAAATACCCCATAAATATTAAAAATCGTGAAAGATGACTCAAATTTTATAAATGACATATGAGAGTAGAAAATTGGTCAGTTTTAGTTATTCTCTGTTAAGTTTTAACCATTCTATTGAGTTTTAATCATTTTGTTTTAGTCATTATTTTCTCAGTTTTAGTCATTCTCTATTGAGTTTTGGTCAAAACCTCTCATTTGTCATTTACCAAATTTGAGTCATCTTTCAAGATTTTTAATGTTTAGAGGATATTTATTTGTCTTTTTCCCTTTTTATATAGTTTTTTTAATATTTTTAATGAGTTTCCTTTTTGGGAAAATGACACTAAAATACCATTTGAATTTTTAAAACCCAAAAAGGTCTGTTAACATTTCAAAAAGACACTAAGGTACCATAACCAAATTGGGTTTTTCAAATTTGTTGATGTGAAAAGTGATCTACAAACTAGCGAATTCCATTACTATTATTGCAAATCTCATTAGTCAACTTGCGAAAAATTCCCTCTCATCTGTTTTTCAAATTTACTAATGTGAAAAGTGATCCACAAACTAGCAAATTCTATTACTATTCTTACAAATCTCATTACTCAACTTGTGAAAATCCCCTCTCTCCTTTGTCACGGACAAATTGCCTCTCTCCTCTATCACTATGTGTAAGTTAGTGACAGTGTCAGATGAACAGTGCTGTCAGAGGGAGAGAGAAAAACAGAGATAAGAAAAAACTAGTGAAATCTATTATGAGACTTGCAAATCCCATTACTCATATTATGAAAATCCTGCTACTGTTCACATCAGCAAATTAAAAAACTCAATTTGGCCATGGTTCCTTAGTGCCTTTTTAAAATGTGAACAAACATTTTTGGGTTTTGCAATTTCAAATGGTATTTAATTGGCATTTTCCCTTCCTTTTTTTAGGCAAAGCTTTTTGGGAAAATTCCAATTTAAGGAATTATGAAATTGCAAAACTCGAAAAATTTGTTAACACTTCAAAAATACATTAATGTACTATGGCTCAAATTGAGTTTTTCAAATTGATTGATGTGAACAGTTATCAATACAAACTTGTGAATCCCATTACGAGTCTTGGTATTTCCGCTACTGTTCACGTCATTAGCAGATATTCCTCTTTCCTCTATCATTGTGTGTCAATCAGTGCAGTGTTAGATGAACAGTGCTAACAAAGGAGGGGAGAGAGACAGTTATCAGTATGGACTTGTGAATCTTATTACGAGTCTTATGAATTCCATTACGAATCTTAGTATTTCTATTAGTGTCCACATAAACTAATTTAAAAAACTCAATTTGGTCCATGATATCTTAATGTCTTTTTGAAATGTTCACAGACTTTTTTGAGTTTTAGAATTTCAGAATGTATTAAATTGGAATTTTCCCAAGTTTTCTTCATTTCATTTTATAATTTATTTAGGATTAAGGTGTAGATTTGCTAGCGAAGTTTTTCCCGAGGAGCGCCTGACACAAATAAATTTTAAAAAGGATAAATCTACTAATGAACAATTAAAAATGAGTAAATCTAGCAATGGGCAATTTAAAAAGGGGCAAATAACAAAATTAAAAATGGTTTCATCTTCATCATTGTCGACAGGAAGATGTAAACAGAGGGTTATGCTTTTTGTGTCAACCTTGTCATGATCATAGAAGGGTGGTGTCACAATAAACTCAAGTGGGAGGTTCTACGATGTTTATAGCACTAGCAGGTAAATATTTGAAATTGAAACTGATAAAGGTTTGGGTGTGTGCTAAGCCAAATCTGTTACTTTTCATTCCTCAGCATCTCAAATTTTCGCTTTCCTTATATTTGACTCTTGTCACTCAGGGAACTTCTCACTTTGTCGCTTTTTAGGTTTTACTATCAATTTCTCCTCTTTTCTTTTTTTTTTGTTAACCTATTTATTTTTTAAATAAATAACATGCAAATACTCTTTATCACGTTTAACAGTTATTGATGATCAAATTAATGGGATTGTGCTATGTGCATCATTTTTAATTATTCATTGGTAGATTTATCATTTTTAAAATTTATTTGTGCCAAGCGTTTTTCAGAAAAAACTTCGTTGACAAATTTGCACGTTAACCCATTTATTTATTTGATTTGGGGGTGTTTATATTAGATTTTAAGAATAAATTTTACAGATTTCGAGTTAAGTATATGAAAAAAATTTTATTTCAACTTATATAAATCTACATTTAAAACTGTGGTTTGAGGCTTTCCCGACGCCCCTACTAAAATATAAAGCATAATGACTTGCTAGTAGTAGGGTTTCATCCCAAAAAAAAAAAAGTAGTGGGGTTTGAAACCTAACAGAGAAAGAGTACGATTTTATATTTCCGGTCAGGTTCAAGTGTGCCTTTGCTTGTATCATGTCATCGATCTATGAATTTGTTCCATTATTGGGAGATAAATGGGCTTCGTTCTTCATTTCTTCCGGTCATGGTTGCTATGACCAAACGACCTTCACCTTGCCCTCCGTTTTTTATCTGCAACTCATGGCTGATTCTTTTACGGCCTTACCCAGTCTCATCCACTTCATCCTCTTGGAGGCAACTTAATTGGGTTCAGAAGATGGAAGATTGTTACTTGGTTTCTTCAGCCACTAATTTCCGCAAAGAGAAGCAGCGAAATCTGGTACGGGTCTTCTTTAATCTGCTTCAGTTTATTGTTTGAGTCTCGTTCTGGTTCCACACCAAGTTTTAAGTAATAAACCCCTTTCATTTCAATTCCATTTGAAGCAGCCTGATCCGCCTTCGGAAAAGAAATTGATGGAGTTGACTTATAATAATAATAATAAAAAAAAGAGAAATAAAAAAGCATAGACGAGCCGTAAATTTTGACTTGCGGCATGAAAGCATTTGTGTTTCTTGCGACCTGTACTATCTGAATTGTTTAGGCGTCAACTCAATTAAAAACAAGATGGGTGGCATAAATTATTAAAAAAAATGGTAAGGTCCTTACTCCTTTCACATTAGGACAAGCTGAAAACGATTTGATGGTAGAAGTCAATTATGTTGAATATCATCCTCACAAAAAACAAAAGAAAAGAGACGCCTCCTTCCCTCTCCCTGCTTCAAGGATTAGATGTACCTCCGCACATATGCAAGGATCTGTTATTATGCTGTCATAAATCACTACGTTGAATTTGGAATTTGAGTTTGGAATTCTGACTATGATGATATAATCCTTTTCATACATTTGCAAAAGTCAATATCTTATTATTGCGTTGATAATTATGTTCTCTACCGTGAAGGAAGGAGAACAGTTTTTCTGAGTTGAAGAGCACATAGTCAACCTGCAAGGTTCTGGTTAGCTGCCTTATTTGAACGGGCTCCTCTCCCATGCGCTTCCCATCCCTTGTCCCTCCCATGCACTCAATCTACACCGTGTTGAGTGTAAATGGCAGGGGTCCTTTTTTTTTTTTTCCCATAAAATGACTTTTACTGCCTTAAAATATTTTTTTAGGTAGCACCAAATAGTCTAAAATAATTATATGCTAAAATAATTTTTAAGAACATCCAGTATCTGATAATATAATATGTACTGACAATATGTACGTTGAACTATTGATATCGTATTCATATCCTAAATTATTTTTCTACTCGCAACGAAAAGCTTCTAGAATATTTTTCTAGTAATAACGAGTATCCTAAATTTAGAATATTGTGTATTATATACTGGGTGCTCCTAAAAATTATTTTAGACTATTGGATACTACTTAAAAAAATCTTTTTAAGGCCCTAAATGTAATTTTGCAAAAAAGGAAAAAAAAAAAAAAAAAGTATGGACCCCCTCCTATTTACAACCAAAATGGTGTAGTTTGGTTGCATAGGAGGCGCATGGGAGAGGGAGAGGGGCCGTCGCCTTTTCAACATGCACCACGTTAGAATCAGGGGTCTATTTATATTTGATAGTGCAGACCATTTCATTAAATCGATGGCTATCCTTCCTTATTTGCTTCTTCCCCATCTGCTTTTGTTCTTCTCCAGATTTTCTTCTGCAACTGATGCCCTTACCCAATTTGAGTCTCTTCCTGATGGCCAAACCTTGGTTTCTGAAAATGAAATCTTTGAAATGGGTTTCTTCAGCCCAGGTAGTTCCACAGACCGCTATGTTGGAATCTGGTACCATAAAATCCCGGGCAGAACTGTTGTTTGGGTTGCCAACCGAGACAGACCCATCAGAAAACACTTTGGGCGGTTGAGCATAAATAAAGACGGATGTCTTGTACTTAGCCATGATGAGATTGTTGTTTGGTGGGCAAATTCCACCACAAAGTCCTTGAGTCCAATTTTGCAGCTTTTAGGCTCTGGAAACTTGGTTCTAAGAGATGGGATGGATCAAAAGCCTCAAAACTACTTGTGGCAAAGCTTTGACTATCCGTCTGATACAATTTTGCCTGGAATGAAGTTTGGATGGGACCTAACAACTGGTATTAATCGACGTTTTACAGCATGGAAGAATTGGGACGACCCTTCTTATGGAGACTTTTCAGCAGGGCTTGTACTGCACAATTATCCTGATATAGTAAGCTGGCAGGGCCCAACAGAGTATGTGAGGAGTGGCCCCTGGAATGGAGTCCGGTACAGTGGCGTCTCTCATGCGACTAGCAATCCACTATATAAAGTAAAGTTTGTCTGGAATAAAGATGAGGTTTATTCAGTGCATACTCTCATAAACGAGTCACAGATTGCAAGAATGGTCTTCAACCGAACATTATACTCACTACTGGACTTAATATGGAGTGAAGATGATCAAAGGTGGAATACTTTTAGTTTTGCGCCAATGGATAATTGTGATAGATATAATCGTTGTGGTCCTAATGGAAACTGCGTCCTGGGTATGACACCAATATGTCAGTGCTTGCCAGGATTTTTGCCAAAATCACCCAGAAATTGGAACGCTATGGACTGGGCTGATGGATGCATCCGCAATGAATCATGGAGTTGCAAGGGAAAAAACAGGGATTTTTTGGTCCCATTTAGTGGGCTGAAATATCCTGATACAACAAACTCTTGGGTTAATACAAGTATGACACTTGAGGAATGCAAAGCCAAATGCTGGGAAAATTGTTCTTGTAATGCTTATGCCAGTTCAGATATCAGGGAAGGGGGTAGTGGTTGTGTTTTGTGGTTTGGTGATTTAGTTGATATAAGGCAGCTTTCCTTTGATGACCAACATTTATTCATTCGCCTTGCTTCTCCAGAAACAGGTATGGTCTGTCAGTGATCAGTTTTAAATCATCTTTCAATTGCTTTAGCATTCTCAATTTTTTTCGTCTGCTTATAACTCTTGGTAAATTTCCTTGTGAAAAGCTGAGCACAATGAAGCTAATGGAAATAAGACAAAGGTGATTGCTGTAACAGTGACCACTGTATCGGCTGTTGTGATGCTTTTCACTTCGTTTTACATTTACTTGCAGACAAGAAACTCAATAGGTAAACATTGCATTTACTTTTCCCCCCTTTCGCTTAGTTAGTATATCAAAATTTACAATGATAAAACCTTGTTAACAGTAAACAACAAAAGAGGCCTCTAAAGAAATATAGAGCTACCTATAAATGACATTGCAGAAATAGCTAATGCTACTAATTATCCTTTTCTTTTGTATCTATATGTTTCATTAAATTTTCAAAAGTGAACTAAGAAAACCTTGTTAGCAGCAAACAAGGAAGAGGGCTCTGACAGAAATATGGAGCTAAAAACCTTGGTAGCAGTAAACAATGAAGAAGGCTATGAAGGAAATATGGAGCAACGTATCTATGACCTTGTGGTAATAGCTAATGCTACTAACAACTTTTCATCAGACAACAAACTTGGCCAAGGTGGTTTTGGTCCTGTATACAGGGTAAGTATGCAGCTAACTTGTTATTAAGGGTAAAAGATTACAATTAATTTTCTGATTTTTGATGTTATATATTGACATTCATTGCTATGACATAAAAATGGTAGGGTATACTTGTGGACGGACAAGAAATTGCAGTGAAACGACTGTCACATAGTTCTTCCCAAGGGCTGAGTGAATTTAAGAATGAAGTAAAATTGTGTGCCAGGCTTCAGCACCGGAATCTTGTTAAAGTTCTTGGTTGTTGTATTCAAGGAGAGGAGAGAATGCTCATATATGAATACTTGCCCAACAAAAGCTTAGATTCATTCATTTTTGGTTCGTATGCCCAATCAGTAGACTTTTGTTCTTTTCTCTTATTTCTCCTTGGATAATGATAAGTATTATTGCTTTAAAAATTTGTAGGATCTGTGAGTAAACTTCTTGATTGGTCCAAGCGTGCTCACATTATTCATGGAATTGCTCGAGGGCTTATGTATCTTCATCAAGATTCTAGATTGAAAATTGTCCATAGAGATCTTAAGGCAAGTAATATATTATTGGATAGTGAATTAAATCCAAAAATCTCAGATTTTGGTTTGGCAAGAATATTTGGAGGCAATCAAAAAGAAGATAATACAAAGCAAATAGTTGGTACATAGTAAGTATGCTATATGAGTTTATTTTATTTGATTTTGTAGATATGTGCTTTACTGAATATGATATTAACTCTTTGATGCTTTATGGTAGTGGTTATTTGGCTCCTGAGTATGCAATTCATGGACTATTCTCTGTCAAATCTGACGTGTTTAGCTTTGGAGTATTACTGCTAGAAATAGTGAGTGGCATGAAAAACAGGGGACCCTTCTTGCCAGGCCAAAGCGTTAATCTCATTGGACATGTTAGTAACTACTAGCCTAACTTTTATCGTTATTGAAATTGGTAGCTGATTTAATGTTTTGAGTTCCTGTAGGCATGGAAGTTGTGGAATGAGGGAGTCCCACTAAAATTTGCAGATGAACATTTGGAGAGGCCTTACGTTGAATCAGAAGTATTGCGATGCATCCACATCGGTCTTCTTTGTCTACAATACCATGCTGATGATAGGCCAGACATGACATCTGTGGTTATAATGTTAAATAGTGAGGGTGTGTTGCCTGAGCCCAAAGAACCTGGTTTTCTTTTGGAAAACATCTCAATTAGGGGGGAATCTTCTAACAATAATACAAATCCTTCAAGTAATGAAATATCTATCACTTTGTTAGAAGCCAGGTAAAGTCTATTTTGGTCCACTTATGAGCATACTATTAAGGACAAGACTTGCCATGCGCAATAATGCATGATGTTATTGATTCCAAAAAAAAACCGTCTTGATTTGTCGTTGTGTCTATAGTGTAAACAAAAGTATTTCTTTGAGGGACTTAGACTTTTATATAGATTAACTTTGTGAAAAATTGGTATTGATTTCCAAAGTTTTAACTTTATAGCATCCTGCAAATAAACCCTTTTCCTTTTCATGCCTTAATCATATTACAAGAGTTTGGTGAATCTAGAAGTTTGTAAGTGGCAGATAAACTAAGATACAAGTGTTTTGAATGTTATACATACATTCTGTGGAGCAAAAGAATACCATATTTTGATCTGAACACCAAGTCAAAACTATACCATTGTGCAGACCAATTCAATGAGGCGAAGGTAATATAATTTTCAGTTTTTAAAATTATATTGCTCTAGTTAATCACCTTGTAATCTAGTGTCATAATAACTCTCTTGTAAGTGGGATGCCATGAGTTTGATCCCAAGTGTAATAACAAGTCATTAAGATCTGCTACTCTATTGTTTTTTTTTATAAATCTTATTAAGACTTATTTCATCCCATGATAGTTTTAAATTTTGACCTTTGTCTTAGGCGTCTATTAAATTTAACGAAAATCTTGAATTTTTTTCAAATCAAATGAAGATTTGTTGCCATATACTGTACTTGTTTTTTAATGTAAAGGCGAAGATACACCATATAAAATAATGGATATAATAGCTCAAGTATTATTATTTTACTTCCCCTTCCTTTCATAACCAAACAAGATAACATTGAATTTTCTTTTATTCCTTTCCCCTCAATTAAAGTATCAAACTAATAGCACGGCAACCACACTAACAAAAATAATTAACGAAGTGTGGAAAATTGTGGTTTTCTTCTCTCTAGACGACAAAGTGAGCTGTTGCATTGGTGAAAACAAAGTCCATCCCATGAGTCATGACAAAATGACAAGTAACATTGATTTTAATAGCGATTATTATTTTTATGTTTGATGGATAACTCATTTTTAAATCTCACCATGAAGAATATTCATGAAAACTATGAGGGATGGATATTTCGCCCTATTCAACATTAATATAATAATGGAGATTTCGTTCTGACTTTAGATTGTGGGTGAGCTCGACTCCTTTCTAAAAATTTATGTATATATAAAAAAAGAACATTCATTAAAACTAACCAGTGTGTATTTAAATCAAAATATTAGGAAGTTGATGATGATAAAAAAATTAAGGAAAAACTTTATAAACATTCCACTCTTGTGTTAATAAATTTATTGCCCCTAATTTTGGTTTTAGACTTATATTTCATGAGAATTTGGTTAAAAAAATATAGGGACAAAAAAAAATTCAATCAAATTGTAAAAATTAAAACTAAAATCAGTTAAAAATGCATGATGAATCATACAAGAGAAAAACATAAAAATACAATTGAAATAGGTAAAATATAAATAAATTTTATAATTGTTAATTAAGATGCACAATGTAGTAATATATGTACTTTCACACATTTAGTATCTTAATTCACAATTGTAAAACTTATTTATCTTTTACTTATTTTAATTATATTTTTACATCTTTTTCCCAAATTTTTGTGATATTATAAGGATACAATCGATACTAAACTAAAATTAAATACGTATAATGACAAACAAGAAAAACAAGAATATTATTTTTAAATACAACTAACAACGGTATTAAAGCTATAAGGTTGTATATTTTCTCAGTCAAAAAAAGGTTTTATATTTTCATTCAACTTCAACTTTTAAGTCTGAATTTGCCTCTGCAATGTTACCGATCGATAATAAATTTATTCATTTATTTTCAGATAAATGGGTTTTTGGAAAAGCAGTGGTCTAAAGTTAAATGCTCATCTCGTCCTAACTATAAAGGTCTATTGATTTTTTCAGAGAATCTTAAAAGAATTATAAAAAAATTAATTACATTACTTTAAGATATTAAAATTTATCATCTTTCTTCAAATTATGTCGTTTGACTATTGAACGAATATATAACGAAATAAAATATATGATTAAATAATATAATTAACTTTCTTAATTTTTTTTAAAATTCTCTAAAAAAAGTCAACATGTTTTTATAATTAAGATAAGAGAGAATAGTAAGTATATTGTAGCGCGTGTGTGTGGGATTAATAGTCTGTTTGGAAAGCCGATAAAAGAGGAAATCGGATCATATGCTCCAAAAACGTTCGTTTTCTATTGAGATGCCTTATTTAAATGTTTGGGATGACAAAAGGATTATTAGACTTATTTGAAATAAGTTTCTTATTTCTATAAGCAACTATTTGAAGCTTATAGGAAATTGCACGTTTTGCTCTTTCACTATTTTTTTTAAAGTTTTGTTAATTTTTTTGTTATAATTTTTAAATTTCACAGCATATATATTCTTTCATGTTCTAATTATAAGGACTAGTTGATTTTTTTTAGAAAATATTAAAAAAGCTAATTACATTATTTTAAAGCATTAAAATTTATCATAATATATTTACATATAAATAAGATTCCTTATAGTCTTAATTATAAGACCTAGTTGTTTTTTTAGAGAGATTAAGGAAGCGAAAAAAGTTAACTAAGTCTTATAATTAGAACCGAATATATAGTATAAATATCACAATATATTTACATGTAATAAGACTCTCTCAAGTCCTAATTATAAGACATAGTTGATTCTTTTTGGAGAGATTAAGGAAGCGAAAAAAGTCAACTAGATCTTATAATCAAGACTGAAGATAGTAATTATAAAACCCAAATAAA
>JBAGKO010000014.1:14599841-14624727 GCA_037177275.1 Acacia concinna
AAAAAGTTATAATGGTTATATGGTCTTTTTCTCTGGATTACAGGATCCCTGCATCCTGATTAATGAGTATTAGCTATATAATCGTGATTACATAAAATAATGTAATTTGGATTACATATGTAATCTTCTTTACGTTACAATAAGTACAACCAAACGCCGTAATCAGCCTGATTACATAAAATTATATGTAATCTTATCCCATGTAATCGAACCAAACAGGCTATAATATACTTTAGACGATAGGTGAAAATTTAACAATGAACTATTTTCTTATGGGCTAGAGAGCATTTACAAGGCTAATATAGATGCTTCTATTATAACTAAAGGGATTTAAAATAATCTAAAAATTCAAAAAATTTTGAATATTCAAATAATTATTTTGTAAATGTCGGTATTTGCCTTTCTATTGACAAAATTTAATTTTTTTTCTTAACCAAAAGCAATGGCAGTTAACGGCAGTGGGACCCACATGTCAGAAAAAGTAACTACATTTAACGACATTGTCAATTTTGCTCCAAAAATATTCTTTATATTTATTTTTACATATCAAAATAGTTATTTGTGCTAGACGCCTATAAAAAAATAGTTATTTGTCAAATTTATACTATTACTAGTGTGGGCTGTCTCCTCTATCAAAATAGTAAGAAAGAGAAATAAAAGGGGAAGAAGCTGGGTAGAGCAATTGGTCAACTCATCAGGCTCATGACCTGAAGGTTGCAGGTTCGAATCCTGTCCCCGCCTAATCATCTGAGGCGTAGTCAGCCCAGCCTCAATCTTTCATTCGTAAGTAACTCAGTGAGTGCTTTCCTTTCCCTTTTATCTTTCTACCATGTGACGAGGCTTCGAGTAGGAGCATGGCAAGATGTGAAAACAATACTAGTATTGTAAAACTCTGACCACCACACCACCCCCCAAAAAAAAAAAAAATCTCCATTACGCAATTGACACCATATGCCCGTCAAATCCTATAGATGATGGCTATGAATTTAACTAATTTCTTTCCAACAAGTAGTCTTGTTGTCTTTTTTTTTTTTTTGGGCCAGACCCAAGCGAGTAGCCTATGGCTGGAGCACCCCATTAGAAATGTAGTGATACTAAAGTCAACCAAAGTAAACGCACGCGATGTGATATTTATGAGCTCCCTGCGTTACACACGTTGGTAGTCAACTAACGTGTTTGAATATTTTTAAAATTAGAGACTTGTTTTTTTTTTAATAAGTGATATCCTTATAAATTGAGAAACTTATGTAAATCATTGTATTATAAAGAGAATTAGTGCACTAAAATTCATTAAGATCATATCTTTGTACCCAACATTTCTTTTTTTGGGGTCAATATTAGCAACACAATTCATCCAACGATAAATTTAATCTGAATTATAGAGCTACGGCACAATCAAACACAAACGAATAAAATGTTGAATAGCCAACCATCATACTGTAAAAATAAATAGATCCTATCTATAGTCATTGGGACCTCTTAGAAAGATATACTAAATTCATTGGGCTGTCCCAAAGGATCAAAACCGACTCACCCATAAAAAGTTATAAACAGTGGTAACACTGTCTAAAAAGTTGTGTTGTTTTAAGGAAATTATCTACATGCTCAAAGGATGTTACCCTTCATAGTAATATTTGGTTATTGAACTTAAGTTCTTTCATAAAATAAAATATGATTATGACTTCTTAATTGAAAATTATATTGGTCTAAGAAACACTACTTAAGGCATGAATTTATAGTGTATTTTTTTTTTATCAAGGAATTTATAGTATATAAATACTTGAACGTTGACACGACCACTCCACCTCCAGATTTGAACATCAAAATTCATTTCCTTTATCTTTTCAGTGCACTAGAGATAAATTAAATTATTACTCTTTTATGTCGGTTTTATAAGTAACTTTGTTTCTATTTGGTTTGGTTCTTAATATATGAAAGAAATTTTTTTTTCTTGTCTAAAAATGTAAATATCATTTTTTTATACCCCTATTAAATAGATACCTTAGCTTTATATTAATTATCCTCCACTTACCATTAATTCTCTTTCATTTAATAATTTATTACTCGTTTTCTCTCATATTTTTCACTCATTATCTCTCATATATTTACTATTCATTATTTCTCATACTCTTTTTTTTTCATAAATATGGAGATATTTAAAAAAGACACGAGATTTTTTACATATTTATTGTTGTTTACTTTATAAAATATTGTTGTCTTGGCATAATTTTTGTACTATTATTTATATGCAAGAGTTAGGTTTTATACCATTCCGTTTGAATTTATATGTCACTACCACATTTTCACAAAAAATAAGCATTAAAATAGATATTTTTGTCCACGTTTGTATTTATTTATGAATGGTGTACATATTCTCTCTGTAACATACCAAATTCCATCATCAAATATTCCTTGTAAATGCAGTAGATTAGATAAAATAAAATGGTGTCTTTTGGTATAAAAAAGATGACCAAAGTATTTCTTGACCAATTTCTGGAATTCTAGCGGTGACAGTTTTGTTGTACATTACTTTTACCTAAGTTAATGATATTCAAAAATTATGAAACTTTTTAATTTAAAATTAGACATGTCAAGCTTTAATTTGATATTCATTTGCATGATCTGGATGTATATGTTAAGATTCATGAATTTTTGAAGTTTGCCCAGTGAAATTTGTCATTTTCTGGAGCAGTGGACAAACATTAATTTCTTGGGGAATTTCTGGCTCCAATTGAGTAAATGAAGTATTTTTCTCTAACACTAGACCTAATAAGGAACACTTGATCTTTGGAATAACCTCAATTGAGTATTTGTACAATTAGATATGAATTTTTAAAGTTTGGTGAAAATTCTGTTCAAAAATCTAAAATTTTATTGGTAAGAGCCCAAATTTGGAAAATTCTAGAAAAAAATAGTAAATTTTGGAAATAATGTATAAGGAAAATTGGGGAATACCCTTGAATTATTTAGAGACTAATGACAGTTAGTTTGTAATTTTTTGAGACAGTTGATATACTGGCTCTGTAGAAAATTCATCTAGCAGGTCACACTTCCCTTGGAATTAATGGTAATTGAGATGAACAAGAATTGGTTCCAATTCAGCTGATAATTCACACCATTTATGACAGAAAAAGGTAACCAATGGCATGTGTGAAGAATTAGAAAAAGGTTAGGGCAAGTTAGGAATTGATTTTTACTCTACTTTGGCACATGTGAGATTAAGTGATTTAGCTAAGGGCAAATTTACCCCATAAACTTTCTCGCAAGGGGTGTCTGGCACCATAAACTTTTTTTAGGGGTAAAAAAATATATAAACTTTTAAAAAGGGGCAAATGTAACAATTTATACATTTCAACTTCTAACGCCATTAACACCATTAAAGGGTGGGGGCAAATCTAACCATGAACTTTTCTTATAGAGATGCCTGACACCATAAACTCTTAAAAAGGAGGAAAATTTAACAATAAACTTTTCTTGTAGGGGCGCCTGACACTATAAACTCTTAAAAAATGGGCAAATTTAACAATCCGTTCATTAAACCTCCTTTCTTTTTGAAGTAAGATTTGACTCTCTCGTGCTCTTGCACCTCTCTCATTATAATTGTCAATGGTAGAAAGTTGAGTTGTCAATAGAAACACACTGAGTTATCAATGGCAGCACAATGAGTTGTCAATGGAAACGCAAAAATAGAGAATGAGATGCATTTTTTATTGACAACTCAATTTGCTGCTATTGACAACTCAGTGTGTTTCCATTGACAATTCAGCATGCAACCATTGACAATTATAACTTTTGACATAGAAAAAGAGAGAGAGAGAGATAGAGATAGTCTGACAGTGACAATTTGACAGAGACAAAGACAGCGTCTGATTGACTGACTGACGGAGAGAGAAAAATTATTTTTTTATTAAGGGCAATGGGGTAACTTCCTATCTGGAATTAATTGTAAAAAGGTCTTAGGGACTTTAGTGCAATTATGCGATTTCACAGGACCATTTGATTGTATTTTCCGTTGGCCGGGGACCTAATCGCAATTTCTCCAAAAAAAAATATTAATATGGCTAATTTGAGAAACTTTGATTAATATGTGAAATAAATCTTACATTTGATCAATATCAACTTCCAAATTGAATCATAAATTAAAAACCAGATGAATATTACAATCTCAACCTCTTGTTAACCATGGAAAATCCACCTTGGTTTCTAAAGTATAAGATAACAGCACTCTATTTTTTTAATAGTCCTCATTAAATAAAATATACCATATGAGAACAAAGTATATAAATAATAAAATAAAAATAAAATTGTATATTCATATATGAAAAATTGAATGCCATAACTTATCTATAAAAGAAACAAAAAACAATCTTTTCTCTAACCTTATAAAGGGGACTATATGAATATTAAATTTGGTTTCATTAATTCATTAGTCGTTAACTAGCTTTGAGTTTCTACCACATGACGAATACGATGCATATATAGTAGCATAAGAAAATGTCTAATGAACGTTAATGTGAAAACGATATTTGTAGCTAGGAATTCTTCCGCTGTATATAACATTCAGATTTTTTTTTAGAAAAAAAAAAAAGAAGAAAGAAAGAAACAATTCTCTGTTACGCCATTGACACCATATGTCCGTCAAATCCTAAAGATGGTAACGTTGAATTTAATTGCAGTTTCTTCACCCCAAGTAGTCTAGCTCTGGATTCCACGTAGGAAACGTAATGATCCTAAAGTCAACCAAAGGAAAGACGATGTGATATTCATGATAGCTCCCTAAGATCACAAACGCATTGATAGTTAACTAACGTGTTGGGGTATTGAAAAAAATGAGAAACGTATTTTTTTAAAAGTCATATCTTTAAAAATTAAAGAATTTATGTGAAGGGTTGTATAGAGTATTATGATACTAAAAGTCTCTAAAATCATGTCTCTTTAATTTCTAAATGTCTCCATGTAAAAAGTTATAACCAATACTTCTAGTAATCATCACTTCGTAAAAAGTTGAATTATTTTGAGGAAATCTACATTGTATAAGGATGTTACCCTTCACAAAAAAGTCATTATAAAAAACCGTGGTGATTGAAATTGTGTTACTTCATAAAACAAAATATGATTATGGCTGTTTTCAATTGAAAATTATATTACTTCAAGAGGCACTTCCAATGTATGTACTTAATAGTCTGTACAAATACACGGCATGACCACTCCATCCAGACATAAACATCAAAACTCATTGTCTTTGTTTTTTTAGTGGAACAGAGATAAAATTAAAGTATTATTTGTAACAAAAAAAATTGTTGTAATGGTTATTGAATTTTGGTATTGTAATTCATATTCAAAGGTCTTCATTGTATATTTTTAAAGGAATTAGTCATCACCCCAATTTACACTAGAGATTAGAATAGGTGGGGTCAATTAAGCCTGAAAAATATGCTGCCTACACTTTATATTTAATGTGCACAACTTTTTTCGTCATCTCTTATCCGTTTCTTATCACTTTGTTTGATCTTAATGCTTCTACAAAATATCAATGACACGTACACGTGTAAACCAGACAACATCATTATGACGACATGGCCATCATTCCTTGTGTAATTGTTCTTCTCAAAATGCTTCTGTTCTCGCAAATATCTTCTGCCATTGATACTATCACACGTTCTCAAGCACTTCATGATGATGGAAGAACCACCTTGGTATCTAAAGATGAAACATTTGAGTTAGGCTTCTTCAGCCCAGGTAGTTCCACGGACCATTATGTTGGAATCTGGTACAAAAATATTCCAACTAAAAATGTCGTTTGGGTGGCAAACCGTGAGAAACCAGTCAAGGATAACTC
Organism: Acacia concinna; assembly: GCA_037177275.1. Taxonomy (NCBI): domain Eukaryota; kingdom Viridiplantae; phylum Streptophyta; class Magnoliopsida; order Fabales; family Fabaceae; genus Acacia; species Acacia concinna. The sequence goes on from JBAGKO010000014.1 coordinate 14,605,681, forward strand.
AGGTTTGTTGAGCATAGACACAGAAGGAAATCTCGTGCTTCTTGACTTTTGGGCGGCAAATTCATCAACAAAGGTCTTGACTCCAATTGTTGAGCTTTTAGGCTCTGGAAATTTGATACTAAGAGATGAGATAGACCAAAATTCACAAAATTACTTGTGACAAAGCTTTGACTATCCTTCTGATACCTATTTGCCAGGCATGAAGATTGGATGGGACCTAAGAATAGGTCTAAATCGGCGTTTCATAGAATGGAAGAATTGGGATGACCCTTCTCCTTGAGATTTCATAGTTGAGCTCATGCTTCACAATCTCCCAGAAATAGTTGATTGGAAAGGTCGAACAAAATATCACAGGAGTGGCACTTGGAACGGTCTTCGATTTAGTAGTCGTCCACAAGCTTTGAACATATCCAATTTTGTGTCTGCATTTGTCTCAAATAAGGATGAGGTATATTTCTCATACAGCGCTAAAAATGAGCTTTTCTTATTCAAAAATGTTTGGAACCAATCAACATACACTTGCTATGGCTTCATATAGATGAAAGGAGATCAAAGATGGAGCTCTTACATCGCATCGCCAATAGATAATTGCCATGGATATAGTATTTGTGGTCCAAATGGAAATTGTGTCATAGGCGGGGATCCTATATGCCAGTACTTAGAAGGATTCAAGCCAAAATCAACAAATAATTGGGATGTTAAGGATTGGACTGAAGGATGTGTTCGAAGTGAACCCTGGAGCTGCAAAGTTAGAAGCAAAGATGGTTTTTTGACATTGAGTGGGCTCAAATTACCAGACACAACACATATTTGGATTGATGCTAATATGACACTTGAGGAGTGCAAAGCAAAGTGCTTAGAGAATTGTTCTTGTACTACCTATGCTATTTCAGATATCGTTAGTAATTGTGGTTGTTGTCAGACATTTAATAAATATCTAGTGTATAAATATTATGTTTTATTTATTTACATATACTATATTATATTATATTATATATTTTGTGTTATTATTTTATTAATATATAAATCACCATATGTGTCTCGCAATATTATTTGGATTAGGGATTAAAGAGTTATGTTCAGAAGGTTGTAACTGGTAGGTAAAACTTTGAAAAGCTTTGATGGGAGGTTTTATAAAGTCAATACCAAATTCATAACAAGCACATAAGAAAACTTTGTTTGTTCAATCACAAATTCCCTAACGGGTGACGATGTTCAACGGGTGACGATGTTCAACAGTCTATCATTGTGCCAAATATTTCCGTGTAAAAGAATTCAAGCAAATCTCAGAGAAGACAGTATACATATACACTATGGCAAGAGGTATGCAAGACTTCCGCTGTAAAACTTATAATTTGGATTTATGTATTATATTTAACATGTGGTATCAGAGCATCTGATTTCTGATTCTCCTCTGCCTAATTTTTTTATTTACGGTAGCCTGATTTTGAGGCTCATATGCTTATATCTTCTTGATTTTGTTTTTTTGGATTTTCAGTCTATGAGATAAATTCTTATTTATGTGTTTTTAGAGACTTTTGGTTACTGATTAGAGAAGACGCCTTGATGATTCTGAAAAAAAAAATTGTGACTGATTGTTTTCTATGCAATATGAGTTATTGGAAAGAGATTTTTTCTTTTTCCTTTTCAAATATTTGAAAGCATATTTAGCGTTATGATTTTGCTGGGCGATGTTATTGAAAAAAAAAATTCCCTCCCGAAACTCAGTGCGTTACCCTATTGGTTTTAGATTATTTCCTGAATATATTATTGGTCAGGGAATATCAAGCGATCTTCTCCATGATGTTTTAATAATATTTTTTTTTTTAACTATCATTCTATATGAATGAAGGAATTTTGTTGTGCTTTCCTGTGAAGATTTCTTTTTACAGTGCTTTCCGTCTGCGATTTACGTTCTTGGAATTTTTTTCCTCTTTTTCCTTCCATGAATCTTGATGTATGTATATTATATATATATATCAATACGTTGTGAGTTTCTTTGATTTGGGAGACTGAAACAACACTAAGATTGTCCAAAATCATCACTAGAAATCGCGAGTCACGGCAGACTATTGGGTTTGGAATCCAGGTTGGCGGGTTGGATTTCTAAGTAAGGAGGAAGGCCAAAACTTGCTAAAAGCGATTTTAAAAAAAAAGTTTTGGGCTTATGTTGATGAAGACTTTTTATCATTAGCCTTGAGGTCCACAATTAAAATTTGACTAAGGATTGTGTATAGGCAAACAAATGGTCATTCTCTCTTCTTGAGTAGCTTTTTATTGATTCCTAAGTAACCTAAATGTTATGCAAATGCAATAAAAACAAGAAAAAATTGGTTTTGGGGTTTTCAAAATAATAATTAAAAGAAGAATGCAATTTAATTAAAATCCTAAAGCTAATATTTTTGATATTTTTCAAATAATAATGGAAAGGAATATGAATTAAATGAATCTCTTGAGAAATTGGTTTATTGGCTTTCATAGTTCACTAATAATATGGGAGTTAAAATTCATCAAGTCTTAATTAAAAACCCCAAATAATCACATTGGGTCTAACACTCCTAATCAATAGCTACTCCTACAATCGCATTCATAGCTATTGCTTAGGAGTATTATTAAAGAACCACTTGATGTGTGAAATAGATTAAATTAATGCAATTGCTTCTTCTAATATGAGTGCACAATCACGACACTCAAATTAACCCAAATTAATTACACAAACTAGTAATCACATAGCAAGTATAGTCTCAATGAATTAATATGAAATAAATAATTAAGAATCACCCAATTGCAATAATCTAAATCCAATCATAAAATAAAAAATCTTAGTTTAACATTACGGAGTCCAAATAACTCACAAAAAAATTCTATTGAAACTACATTTGGTCTTATCTAAGAATTACAATAACAATAGGAAATTCATAAAGAAACTAAGATTAAGAAAACTCCCTATTGAAGCTCTAGAACTCAAGCCAAATTACCAATCCTCAAGAGTTGGAAGGTTAGCCACGCATGAAGTTCTTTTCTATTACCAAAGAATGACAAAACATAGCCATTATGGGTGAAGAGATCGGCTAGAATGAAAGGACAAGACTATAGAAGGAGAGAAGAGGAGAGAAGAAGTTGACAGTGGTGTGATGGTGAAATTGCAATTTTTTTTACGGTGGTGGTGGTCTCCTCCTCTTCTCTTCTCATCCACCCACCTTTCTGTTTGCGGCATTGTGCTTTTATAATTAATTTTTTCTTCTTCTTCAAGAATCAATCCAGCTCTTTGCTATTTTCTTTGACCTAGTTTCCTAATCTAAAAAGAAAGGTAACAAATATGTAATATCTTAATTTCCAAAAATAAAACAATTAAGGTAAATCATGAAATATAAGATATTTTTAGTCTTTTTAAGTTTAATTGATTGCAACCACAATTAATCACAATCACACTTAATAAATGCAATTAAGTCCAAAATTTGTGATTAATTGTCTAAATATGGTAAGAAAAATATTGTAAAAATATGGTTTGATCATCTACCTTCATTAGGCTGGAGCGTCTTACTAGAAAAGGTTAATGCTGCTGGATTAAGGATGTTAAAAGTGATAATCATTTATTAGGGACAATTGATTCAATCTTTCAAATGGTCACATGTTTCTAAGATGGTAACTCTTGCTCACTTGGAACTAAGATCTTGTCTGAGTTGGATTTTTCAGAGCCCTCTTTTTGATAATGAAACAAGATATCACCTATCTATAATATGCATGGAGAAGCAATGGTTTTGGGATATCAATTCATGGTCATCATGCCCCAACATTGTTCAACAGGATATTAGCAATCTTTTAGATTATTTTACTTTGATTGTCGTTAAAATTTACTCAAGTATAGATATTAGCAATTCATGGTCATCATGCCCCAACATCTTATCTAACAATGATTGCAAGTATGAAATAACTCATTTGATATCTTTTAATGTTAATTGATCTTTATCAATAAATAAATATCTAGGGAAAAAACATAATAAATAAATAAATTTCGGACCAATCCAACTAAGAATTTCAGAATGAAAAAAGACAACAAAGTTAAAACCTTCTCAACCCATACCCCGAACTACTGCAACAGATATCAAAAGTTCCATTTTTTTAAACTAACACGATGCTTTGAATTATTACTCCTGTTTATTTTATTGGGAAAATGAGAAAATTTCACTCCCAAGGCCCATACAAATAGTATTTAAAAAAAATCTTAAGGGAGATTAATCCATGAAACAAGTGTTTGGGGATGTTAGTAATATAAATTTTAAAAATGAATTATTTTATCGACATAGATTGATCTGTTAACAGTCACTTTAAAATTTGCCAATATAATACTAACATTCATTTATCATTGAAGTGAGTTCACATTTAAATTCCTATAAATTTTTTAATAAAGGACAATTTTTTTTAATATTTTTTCTAGTGATTGGGACTTAAGTAAAATTTGTTAGATGTTTGGCTAGTTTTGATAATGACAAATGTAGATGCCAAGTATTAAAAGCAAAAAAAATCGCATCATGCATTATTCCTTACTTTGACTAACTATTGTATTTAATGTGAAACATTTTGTAGATTAGTCAATGCAAGAAGACATTTAATAGGATTATAGAAGATGCTTTAAAAGAATAAAGGGAAAATGACACTTAAATACCAAATGAATTTGTAAAACCTAAAAAGGTATATTAACATTTTAAAAAGACACCAAGGTACCATGGACCAAATTAGGTTTTTTTTTTCTAAAGGGAAAAGTGATCTGGAAACTAGCAAACTCCATTACTATTATGGGTAATCACATTACTCTTATAACGAAAAATCCCCTCTCCTTTGTTTTCTAAATTTGCTGAAGTGAAAAGTGATTCGAAAAAGAGTACTCAATATGGAGCTTAGATTCTACTTGGTATATAAGCTTGACATTGACTTGGTTCACATAGAACTAGGTTAGCAATAGCATTTTATTTTTATTTGTTTCTTAACTTTCATCATGTATCGAAAAAAAAAATGATTCGGAAACTGACGAATTCCATTACTCTTATGGGTAATCCTATTACTTTTATAGCGAAAATCCCCTCTCTCTCCTCTGTCATGGGCATGTTTCTCTCTCCTCTGTCACTATGTGTCAGTCAGTATCAGTGTCAGATGAATAGTGACAAAGGGAGAGAGAAAAACAGATACCAGAAAATTGTAGCGAAATCCATTACTCTTATGGGTAATTTCATTACTCTTATAGCGAAAATCCTGCTACTGTTCACATTCGAAAATTTAAAACCCAATTTGGTCCCATGTCTTTTTCAAATGTTAACAAACTTTTTTGGGTTTTGCAAATTCATGTGGTATTTAAATGGAATTCTCCCAAGAATAAATGAGAAAGAAGAATTTTCAAGAAGAGAAAGAAGATTTCAAGTTAGAATGTGATGAATGATGAAGATGAAGAAAAATAATGTGTTCAAAAATAAAAATAATAAATATGGGGTGAAGAAGTCAAGAAAAGAAAATGAGTTATTTGAGTTGGCATATAAAAAATAACCATGAAGAAAAAGAGAAGGGATTGAGGAACTTGCTAAACTGATATCAAGACTCAAGTTCTTAGATCAAATATTAGAAATGTCTATGGTCAAATGATGATTGAAATTATTTAAATGGAAGTTAAAATGTCTATGGATGTAAACATGAGCCCAAAACACATTTTAATTGGCTAAACTCAAGCTCAATTTTGGTTTGAACTCGAGCTCATCCTTCTTTACTCATCTTCCTTTATTTAGTTTCCGTCCAGTATGACATAGGTCTCATCTTTTGATTATATCTCTCCAACCATAAATCTAATTGAGTTGAAACTAATTAGACTTAAAATGTGACAAATGGACATCAAGATCATGCTTAAATAAGTTCATATGAAAGAGATATGAATTTTCAAAATTGGTGCTTGATTTATTTTTGGATATGAAACCACAACTCAATTGATATGATTCTTTTTGGATATGAAACTAGACTCATACATATTTTTAAAGAAGCCAAGATCAACCAAAACTAAGATCATATGAGAGAATGAGGAATTTCCAAACCCAATGTTGTGATTTAACATGTGTCAAAACAGTTGGTATTTTTTCGGGTGATATCTTTTGGAATACAATGAATTTGGGGATAATTCTGATTGCATTAGAAAGAGAATTTGAAAAGCTTTCTAGGAATAGGTCATTTGCTAGATTTGGAGATCAATTGTCCCAGAGTTCAAGCTCCCTCTCTCTCTAGAGCAAGCTCACATTTCATTGTGATCGATAGCTCAAGCTCTTTCTCTCTCTAGAGCTCAAGCTCTCTCTCTAGAATTCTCTCATACTCAAATGAAAAAATAAATTACAAAAATTTGGTCTCTCTCATAACAGCGAGTGAGTTTCCTTCAGTGAGTGACTCGCTAAAGGTTAATGGATATTTTAAAAAAAACTCGTAACAGCAAGTGACTCGCTATTACGAAAGGACCCTTCAAAGAGTCTTAGTCTTTTTTTTAAAAAAAACAATCCTCTCATAATAGTGAGTCACTCGCTCTTGTGAAAGGTTCCTTCAACGAGTGACTCACTAAAGGTGTATGGTCATATAAAATAAAATAAAATAATTCTCATAACATCAAGTCACTCGCTATTATAATAAGCTTTCTTCAGCAAGTGACTCACTAAAGAGAAGTGATCTTGAGATTTCTTTTTGTCTTAAACTCTAATAGCTCAAGCTTTTTGATATTATTAAATTAAGCTCTCTCTTTATATTTTTAACACATCAAATCAATTTTCATATTTATACTAAAAATATGAACTCAAGCTCTATCTTCATTTTTAACAAATGAAACCAATTAATTGTTAAACTTCGATAGCTCGAGTTCCCATCATATATGAACTTTAGCTCTCTTCTATGAACTCATAAATTAGAAACATATCATTATAGACTAATCATAGTATCATTTATGTGCTTTCATTATTGATGCACATTTGTTATTAGTGATTCTACAAGTTGTTATACGTGTCTAAGAACATATTATAAGCATTGAAGATGGGGTTAACACTCAAGATGGCAAAATGCAAAATTGTGGTAGAACTTCAACGGCTATATTTCAACGAAAAGAAAACTTTCTTAAGAGCTAACTGATACTTTATCATCTCCAACAGTCATCAAATATACACCATTCAAAAAGAGATGATGAGAGCTTGCATAAACAAGGCATCAAAATGCCAACACTTTGACTTCAACATCTTCATATCTTGTACTCTCTATTTCTGAACGAATATATAATATACCAATAAAGAGAGTTTTACATTTGAGTCTCAGTGATTATTTATCTATTCTTCTGAGAGAATATTTATTGTCAATATTTATCATCAAGTTGTATCCTTACATGTTGTAGGGGGAGTAATTCTGAGACAGTTACAAAGGTTTCACAAGTGCCTGGAGTAAACTTATATATTTGTAAAGGTTCTCAAGTATTCTTGAAACTTGAGAAATTGTAGCGGTTTCTCTTGTACCCAAATTAAAACAAGAAGATAGTTGATTGAAAATCTCAAGTGGAGTTTGAGGACTGGACGTGGGTCATTGTGGATTCGACCAAACTAAGATAAATCATAGTTTACATATTCTCTTTCCTTATCTATTATATTTAAAACATATCTAACTTAATTGATTGTCTTTGAATTTATGGATCATTACTTACATTCTTATCACTTTTATCAATCTACAAAAAATATTTTAAAAGTTCTTAAGTTTTTATTTGACATTCAATTCACCTCTTCTTATGTGACAGCCGGTTCTAACAAGATTCTTTTCAATTTTATTTGGATAGAATAGCAATGTCAGTCCCACACCTATAAGTTTAACTCTTTATTTTTGCCAACAATTTTAACTCTCTTACCTGGTAAATTTTCATATGACAAAGTAATAAAAAAGTGTAACTTAAACCCCTGTTTTTAAACTTGAACTATACTGGCCAGTCCAACCCGAAAATTGGTGACCCGGTGTCAAAATCGGTCTTGTCCGAGAGTCAATCCAGTGTTGGTTGGATTTAAAAAAAAAAGTCAGAATTTTTAAGTTTTCTTAAGAATTTCATATAATAATCCTAAAATCTTACCCCCAACCGATTTAGTCTCGGTTTAATTCACTAACCCTTAATTCAGCATTTTGACCGATTCAGTGATTGATCTGGGATTCAGAACCTTGCTAAAAACATATGATTAATAATTTAAGTTAAAATTTTGACGTCAATAAATTTTTCTTTTTTTAATGAAAACTGAAATCCATTATCATAACATGTCAAACATGACATGTACTATTAAAACAATATAATTGGCAATTTTTTTAAAAATTATTGCGCTATTATGACGTGAGTTAGTAACAGTATTTTTAACTTACCCCTTGCATGCAATTATCATTTTACTTAACTTCGTAAGGGTCTTAAGGTTAATCCACTGTAAGCAGTTAAGGGTATTATTCATTCTATAATTTTTTTCTGAAAATGTCTCTTGAAGCTGATTCTTCAAAAGTCCCAATCCCAGCTCCCATGTTTGTATTATTAAATCACTGTTGTCTTACTCGATTACTCATTTAGGAGTTAGGACCTCCTGATTACAAAATTCTAAGTGCAATTAAAATAATTTCTCTTTCGTTATCCCAAAAAAAAAATCTCTTTCTTTTTTTCTATTTTTTTTAATTCAAAAAATAGCCTTCAATATTTTTTAGAAGTATAAAACATATATGTATAGCCATACATATATGTTTTATACTTCTAAAATATTCTAAGTATCTATTACGAAGCTGTAAATAACAAAAAAATAAAAAAAGACATGTCATTAAGCTTTTAATACAAAAAGAGACTTGAAATAAATTTTTGGTATTTGCATAGGCGGCCTCAAGTTTTATATATACTCCTTCAGTCTTATATATAAAGTACTTTCAACATTTTTCACATAGATTAAAGAAATCCTTAAATATCATTAACTCTGCTATGAAATTCAACAATTTTTCTACTCTTCCCCTATTTAATATACACAATGCTCCCTCGATCCCAAATCATAAGAGATGTTTAACTGAATCTCTTAGTTCGAAGTAGCGATTAAGAATAATAAGCATGTCAAAATTGTTACTCTTTTTTTACTAAAATATCCTTATTAATGAGGAGTTATGGAATAAGAGAGATAATACCTTTCAATACGGGCAAAACTAAAAAAAAGAAAGAAAATTAAAACACAAGGCATTCTCCAAATGTTTCTTATATTTTGGGATAGAGTAAAGGTGGTGGATGTCTCTTATAATTTGCGATAGAGAGAATACCAAATAAAAAAAAAAGTCAACGCGATAATAAGTAAAGGGTAAAATTATACGTTCACATCAAAATTTTAGTGAAATACTTTATAAAAACCAAAAAAAGTCCAGGGGAGTGTATATATATTTTACTGAATAGGTGGCCTTAAGATATTTAGAAAACAAAAGGAGAAACAATTTTAGTCTTAACATTTTTCTTGCCCAATTTCAATCCCAACGTTATTTATTTAGGGCAATTTATATCCTCACCAACAAATATGTTAAAGTTTACTGTTAAGTAAAGTTTGTTGACCAATGATGAGGTCATGTGGCTAATGAGTTAAATAAAATAATATAAGGATATGAATTAATAGGACATGTTAAGTTGACTGCTAAGTGCAATACATGACTGTTAAATGAGGTTTATTGACCAATTAGTATTATTTATTTGGCACAATTCATATCCCTATCATATTCTTTTATCTAGCTCATTAGCCACATAGCCTCATCGATCAACAAACTTCACTTAACAGTCAATTTAACAGATATGTTAGTGAGGATATAAATTGCCCCAAATAAATAGTGTTGAAACTAAAATTTGCCCAAAAAAACGTTAAAACTAAAATTACTCCTCTTTAAAATCATTGAAGATAAATTACACTTTAACCCTATACATAATGAAGAGCACGATAGACAGGAAAATTGGGAATCATGATTAAGGATTAAGTGAGCACTTTTTTTTTTTTTGGGGGGGGGGTTGCCTCAAAACATTATTATGTTTTCAAGGGAAGAAAGAGTGATATCAACAATTAAAAGCTACTTATATCTTGTATTTAATTTTTTAATGTTTTTGCAAAATAAATAAATCTGCGCCTTGCAAGGAATTTAAATTTTGCCATGGATTCAACCGGAAATTTTTCATATTTGAGAGCATTCGTTTTTTATTAAAACCAACCTATTAGCGAAATAATAATAATAATAATAATAATCAACCCATCAAATTCACTTAGCTGTGATGGAAAACATAGAACGCTTGAAGTATACAACCATGATAATTAAACAACCTTCCGGCATAAAACACGAATGATGAAGCCTGCAACTGCAAGATGCATCAGATAAGATATAATCTGATGGCTTAGCAGACATAAATTAAACTAGTGGTAAACATGAGAAGAAGAAGAAGAAGTAGTAGTAGTAAAGTTCAGGTCTGGGAGGGAGAGACAGGGTATTTGTGAGCATTCTTGACCAGTTTAGATAGAGCAGCTTGGCCAAGATCAAGGCCACACACATCAGCAAGACGCACTAAATATAACAAAACATCTGAAAGCTCTTCCTCCAAATGCTCTTTCTCATCTCTGCTCCAATTTGGTAGTCCCTTCCCCACTTCTCCTTTCCACTGAAATATCTCTGATAGCTCCCCCACCTCTCCCACCTGCACGCGCGCACACACATATATATATTATATATCCATCATTCACAGTCAGCTTGTGTATATAAGACTTCCACATTGACTAGTCACTGAAAGGACTGAAAGTATATATAATGTTTAGGAAAGTCCTTTTAATTTGGTTTAAGGTATTTTGATAGAAAAGACGATCTTAATATTTATACTCTTACAAGAGCTAAAAGCAGATTTCTGGGGCTGTGATACTGATCCCACCCTCTCACTTCAGCAAACTCAGCAAGCCTTTTGCTGAGTTCCTCAAGAGAAACATCTCTTGATGTCTTTGGGAATCTGTGAGAGCAATCCATATATATCTCTGCTAATTATGCTTCATTCACAGGCTCATGCATGTCCTATTTATACACAGCCTCAGAGGGGAAAGGGTTCTTAACAGAGGCAAATGGAGATAACAAAAGATTCGAGATGATTCTCTATCGCTCTCTATTTTTTTAAAAAAAAAATATTGTAACTTTTCTTCATTCTATCATGTTTTCTAACCAATATAGGCACTAAAGTGTTATAGTGGAAGGGGCACTTGAGTGTTCTTGTTGAAGGACAATGATCATGTGGGTGTGTCTCTTTCTTTTCATCCATGACTTGAGGTCACTCACTAACACCCATACCAAATATTTTTGGACTATTATATAAATCCAAGTTTGGCCACCATTCCCCAAATTTATTTATCACTCTTGACTGTATACATAAATCTCTGCAGAATCTAAGTGTGATTTCTCTCTCAAGAATCCAATTTTATTCCTATAGCCTATTGGGATGGTGCAACAAGTTAACCAACAGAAGAAGATTTGCAAAATCAAGCCTGCCACATCAGCAAGAAAGCAACCACCTTGGGAATTTATCAAAAAAGAAGAAGTATTGAGGGGAACCATTTTAAGTCTGAATGTAAGTTTATCTGTAAGAATTTGACATAGTGGGTATAAACTTTATAAGCTTGATGTTAATAGAATAGATTCTGTGAGGTGAAACCCTAAGTTATGCACAGAAAGGGTTTGACAAAAAGGGTCTAGAATTTGATTCTTTTGTGGCTCCTATTTTTTCCTGCATAAAGTATGATGTGCATATGCATGTGGACTATTACTATATCTTTGCAAATCCAAAGAGAACATCTTTAACTAGTGAAAGACAATAATAAAACGTTTCATAGAACTTGAAACTTTTTGGGAATATGCTTTGCATGTTGGCATGCACCTAGATGATTGTGCTTGTAGTGTGACAAGCTCCCCTACCCAACCCATCCATCATTTTCTTGAAACAACCAAACTTGGACCCAGTTGGTGTGCAGCTATTTTTCTGCTCTGCTACTTTCCACAATCATAAGGAAAGCAATAAAGTGAAAAGCTTACATGTAACCTTTATCAACTCCTTATAATTGCCATTCCATCTGTGTGGATCAGATTAATTTCAACCCAGTTTCACAGCTGTACAACTAAGCAAATAAAGAGGCTTAAACCAAGTGAACTGGTGTAAGGAAAAGTATTCTGTTCTATCTTATCTATCTATCTCCAAATCGAATATTAAGTATTAACCCATTTAAGGGAAAGCGCGCATGTTACTTTCTTGAAAGAGATTTCTTACTTGTAAGGGAAGTTTCATACTTTTTTATTTATTAAAATGGAAAGTTATTTTTCTACTAAGTTAGATTTACCATAAATTTATATATTTTATCCCGTCTTATTTAATTCTTGCAGGCAAGGAAGATAAGATTATAAAATCCTAAAGTGCAGAATTAATATAAAAGGTTTAGAAGAAGATCTAATGGTTGAAACTGAATGGGCTAATTAGTTTTTAGGGTTAAGGTGTTTAAATAACCTTCAACATTTCCCAAAAGTTCAAAACATTTCTTCAACAATTTTTGGTATCAAAAGTAACCTTCAACTTTTGAAAAAGGAGCACGCCGTTAGTTGATAATTAAGGACCGTTAACTTCCATTATTATAACATTTTAAGGTGTAAAAATATTCATTAATTTATACCAAAAATGTAAAAAGTAACCGTAATTTTTTCGCAAAAAGGAAAAAATTCCGCAAAGTTACAAGTCAAAATGCGGACAGGTTCGAGAGCTCCAAAAATTTCCAAATCTTAGAAAATAGTAGAGGGCGTCCAGAACAACATGGCTTAATCAAAATGATGTTTTGAGGTATAAGGAATTTATTATGAATTTTTGAATATTTTCATAATTTTTGCCGGACCGGATTTAGGTAGATGCTGCCCAACTATCGGGTCTAAGTAGTTCAATGGACACATCTAAAGGAAGATGCTGCCCAGCTGCTCTAGGTTTAGGCAGTGGGAATGGGCCAGTAGTAGGGCTTGTGCTCGATGAACTATATAAAGTGAAAGATCTCAAATACATATGATAGGATTAGGATAATCCATGTCACCCCTAGTTATCTCATAATTAAAATCCTCTTCGACTTCAACTTGAATAAGCAATATAAAAACTTTGAATTAATGTTCAAATAGTCGAGTTTCAATTACTTGTGCATGAAAAAAAAAATTACAGTTACTTTTTACACTTTTCGTATAAGTTAATAACTATTTTTTTACGTTAAAATGTTAGAATAACAGTCAACCAAAGGCATACTCCATTTTCAAAAATTAAAGATTACTTTTGATATGAAAAAATTGTTGAATGTTATTTTTATACTTCTAAAAAATATTGAAGGCTATTTAAACCCCAAAATTAAAATCTTGTACCCTAAGCCCTACCTTCTTCAATTCCCATCAAATGACCTAGCCGCCGCACACACACAAACACGAGAGAGAGCTGGGCTGTTCAGTGTTCGGCACTCATCTGATCACTACCGTCACCAACGTTGCAATTCTTCTTCAGCATCATTCAGGACCCGCAGCCACCAACCATCCCTCACCCCTTCATGATTCACTCCACAGCCACCATTAATTCATCACTATAACACATCCCATGGCCGTCGCTTGCATAATGTGTAAAGGAGGAGATATTTTCATGGAAGCTTGAGCTAGTTGGGGGAGACAACCTGGTTGGAGCATAGACGAAGACTAGTGTCTCCACAGGGAGTATCTTCTTAATTATTATTTTAGTTTAAAACTTGAGATTATTTAATTTTAAATAATTTTGAGTTTTGTTTATTGAAGATAATCTAATTTTAAATTATAGACATATCTCTTTTTGAATTGGATTAATAATGTTTTGGATTGATTTATGCTAAGACAATTGTTGAAATTTTTGTTTGCAAACTTTTAAGTTGTAATTGAGTTATTAATTGAGTTTTTATTATTAATTTAACTCTCAATTTGATTTATCCTTTTGATTGTTTGATTGAGTTGGTTAATTTTTTAACTGTTTAATTAGACAATTGTAACCATAAATTCTAAAATTAATATAAAAATATCTGCAATTAGTTTTAATTAATTTAATTAACTAGTTTTTAGTCTGAGTTCTCTAACAGATTAAGTGTTATAAAACTTGAGGATTTCTCATATTCCAATTAGGTGATTAAATTTATTAATTGCACTCTCTTATTAAACTCCCTTTGGAATTAGTTTATTTGAGTGAAGAAATTTAAATCCATGTGAATTCTAAGTTGTCATTTTTAATTAATCCTTTATTTAATATTTTCATTTATTCTTCTCATAAAAAAACCAAAACCCCAAAAATTACATTTTTATTCTTATATAGATTTTAGGGACATTGCATATTTCTTATATAAACTCAATTATAAAGAAACTCATCATTGGGAGAATAACCTAAGTTAGACCATAAACTACATAATTAATTAATATTTAGTTTAATTGATTGCTTTAGCCACTGAAGTAAGGTCACAATGTAAAATGCAAACTTCTGTTTTGTAAACTATTTCAAATAGTATATAACTATGTACTACCTCCTATCCTAATTATAAAACTCAATTGAATTTTTTAAAAAAAGTTAAGAGAATAAAATAATTTACCTTATCATATTATCTGTTATATTTTATTATATTATATATTAATTTAAAAGGCAAACAAAATAGTTTGAAGAAAAATGAATAATTTAAATACTTAAAATTAATATATTAATTTTTTAGAAATTATAAACAAAAGTCAACTGACTCTTCAGATTGAGCATCAACCAAGAGACGAGGCCCACATAAAATTATCACCAACAGCATGGGATAGGAATCAAGAACAAGAATGGAGAAATTAGGGGTGTAAAACACTAAAAGAAGCTTTAAGAGAGAGAGAGAGGGTCCCTGTAGTGTAAGACGTGGGGAGCAGAGAAACGACAAAAGTACGGAACAGGCCTCAACAGAGCATGCCTTCTTGCCGGTGTTTGTTTTACTTTTACCTCTCATATTTATTCTCCCATCCTCATCATTAATTATCATCTTCTCTTAAGTCCTACCTTATTATATTCCTTAATCTCAGAAAAACACTCAAAGTTAAACTAGGTTAAGATTCATTGAATTCAACTCCCTCCCCAAACGTGTAATCTTGTGTGTTCTAACTATTTGCAATTCTGTCTTCTTCTTTTTTTTTTTTTTAGGTTTCTGTTTGCTTCATAAATCACTCCTCTTTATTACATTAAATATCGTGATTGTCTTTTAATTTTGCATACAAATTTACATAAGTAGACATCTATTATTTAGACCAAAGAAAAATAAGTATATATCATTCCCTATAACTATAAGCTAAAGAAAGCATACCTCTAATAGCTATGCCTCCTCTTTTGTGTTCAGTTCACACCTTTTTGTTATAATCTCACTGGTTCATGCCATGATGTAACCGGACCACTATATCCTAGTAAGGATGACGACAAGTGACAGATCTGATTCTTAACCTATGAAGACTAAAACAGTAAGATTTTGATACATGTTCCTGGCCTGCACAGAAAGGTCATCCATATGTACCAATCCTAAGACTGAAGCTAATGTCTACACACTAGACTCCGCAGTAAACACTAATAGCCACTTTGGTTGAATTATGTGGGAGAGGATTACGTGTAATCTTATGCAAATAGATTGATTGCGGCGTTTGGTTAGGCTTATTGTAATTTAAAGATGATTACATTTGTAATCCAGATTACATCATTTGATGTAATCATGATTACATTGCTATGATTTATTAATGGGGATGCAGGTATCTTGTAATCTAGGGGAAAAGATAATATAAACTTATAACTTTTGAAATTTACTATATTACCCCACAAATAACCCTACCTTATATCCCCATGACATTGTCATGCCTTCCTCTTGCCTCATTCTAGAATAGTTATGTAGTATTTTTATTTGCTTATTTTAATTTCTATTTTGGACAACATAGAAATTATCTCAACGTTTTGTTATTTAAATTGTTAAAGACATTATCTAACTTATTGATTCTTATGAATGGATTTATATATTGGCTTAATTTTAATTTTTATGAAAATTAAAATTCTTATACATACAAAATCTTTTTACTACATATGTATTATGCTTTACTATTACATATGTGAATAGGGTCTAATTTATGCGAGTTATTTAAATAATTTTTTATACATATTGGCAAAGGGTAATTTTGTCCATTAATTTATTGTTATTATTAGTGGGAATAGGGTTATTGTACATACTTGATGAAATAATAGATAATTTCAAGTCATTATACATATATATATGTAGACAAAGGGTAATTTTGTCTCTTAATATATTATTATAATATATTATCATATTTAATGTAATCTAACCAAACATTTTCATATCTATATATCATCTTTTCTTAATAACTAACCAAACAATTTCTTGTAATCATCATTACATGACTTTCCATTACATTGTATTGCATTCCCTCTAATTTCATGAACCAAACGGGCAATAAGGAAATCTCAACACTCCCCCTCAAGCCGGAAGCAAATTGGACATTAGATCACTAAGGAAATGATGACCACAAGATCCAAAGCCTCCACCAATAACTTACTTCATAGTTGAAGAATAGGTTTCACCACAGAACAAACCTAACTCAAATACCATATTAGATAAAAGAAAAGAGAGAATCTGAATTGTGTTTATCTCATGTAAAAGAACATAACCACTAGATCCATAGCCTCCACCGATAACGTACTTCTTCATAGATGAATAATAAGTCTCACCACAAACCAAAACAACTAAACAATCGTTAAAAGGATAAAAAAAACTTAAACGGCCTCACAAATGGCCAAAAAACCAAAGGAACATAACTTTAACAACTCAAATAAAGAGTTCAAAATTCAAAACAACTAATCCAAAACATGATCACTATAGGAGATTGCCATAAACACTAAACACCCTAACGGTAATATTAGGACCATCGCCACCAACCCAGAACGCGATAACACCCAAACACAATCACCTTCCCTACTATCTCTCTGACTGACGAAAGCACAAAATAGAAATCCTGGAATCTCCAAATCAAGCCAAACAGGAGCAAATCCTATTCTAACAAATGGTCTCATAAAGGTCCAAAGCAACAAAGGACATACATAAGAAGTTAAAATAACACCCCAAACATCGTCTTCTCCTTCATTGGCTTTAATATGAAAGAAATATACTGAACAACTTGTTCATAACAAGAAGGAAGACGTGTAATAATAAAATGTACAGATGCATAGTAATAATGAATAAATGTGTAAATCAAAACAAATCATTTCCCTATTTAATACCTAATATTTCATAATCTTAATAATTTTAATCCTCTCTCTCTCTTACCCTACTCTCCATTTTATTTAAGTCACCCATTTTATTCTTTTTTTTTAATACAACCGTCCCCTATTGATAGTGATAAATTAAGAAAAACTTGTCTTATAATTTTTTTATATAAATATATAATTTTATTAGTGTATATTAAATTTTAAGACATATTTATTAATTTTTTTCCTTAATACAAGTAATATACGTTGGAAATTATTTATGAATTGAAGGAGAGAGGTATGTTCCTCCAAATTTTCAATTTCTGTATTCTTTACTTCCCAAATTAAATTATATTACAGTATCATTTTTGTGTGAGCACGTGCCTTTTGTTTGATTGAACTCTCTCGTATATATATGTCACTCACGGAATGGATTATACTTTTTGGGGTTATGATGAAATATAATGGAAAAATTTTAGAAAAAAATAATGGAAATAGTAAAAAAAAAACAATCCAATGTTATAAAATCTGAAAATCACATCGAATTTTTTTAGGAATTTGAAATTTTTAGAATTTTAAAATTTCGTTAAATTACGTAAATGCCTCGGATATTCATAGCAAAAGTATCTATATTTACAACAATTCCCAACTTGAATACATATTGCCTAAATACTTCTGTAATTATGAATTAAAATACTCTTATCGTGAAAATTTAGGAGTATTTACATAATTTCATAAAATTTTAAGATTTCTACTAATGATTGATTTGGGATTTTCAGATTTCACAGTACTTAATTATCTTTTTTTTTATGGTATTTTTCTAGAATTTTTTTAAATATAAATGCAGGGCAAAAAACGATAAATTATTTAAATAGTGTTTGTGAGAACAAACATATGCGGCTTCATTTCTGTGGGTGGTACCGTAGCAGCGACAAATAGTCAAGTACTGACACAAATAATGGAAATAGAAAAAATATGGGAATTAATTTGGAGTCATATGTTTTTTTTTAAAAAAAAATATTTCTGCACTTTTTTGTTCCAAAGAGATATATCTATGGTACTCCTATTAAACTAGTACGAGTCTTGAGATCTAAGGAAAGCATCAAACATTTTAAAATTTTTATTGATTCATCTTTTTTTCATATTTATGAGCGCGCGTACGCATAGAAATAATTTAATAATAACTGTTGCTGAAAAATTTTGACAATATTTCAGTAAATAAATAAATAGAACATGAACTGGAAAACCCGATTCTATAGGATAAATTAAATTTATAGGTAACAAATATAGAATAATTTATTTATTAATAAATACAACGGAAGACTAAATACCTTTAGCTATTGCTAATTGTTGATCAGGAACTCAAATCACCGGATGAATGAACAACTGCAAAACAAACACTAGTAAGTTTGTTAGGACTTTTCTGACTGACTGTAAGGCACGGTGATGTGGTTGTAAGATAGCTGTGTCAAGTCAAGGAACCGCAAGAGACGGTTAGGATTTTCATATCTAACGCTTTGTGTTTTTTGCCGTGAACTTTGTGCACATGTATTTTCACCATCAGAAAATCACTTAAATAGTCAAAACTAAACCATAATCTTACTGGGCCTTTTAACTGACTAATGGGTCACACTTAGAGTATTTTAATTACCCTAATTTATAACTATATAATATAATAATATTAATTAAAATACTAACATTCTCCC
>JBAGKO010000014.1:14624827-14651156 GCA_037177275.1 Acacia concinna
CTGCACTTTATTCATCATCCATCCATCCAAAACTTCTAAAATAGAGACAAGCAAGCAAATAGATGAGGGTGGCTTTTAACAGAGTGACGGGAGGGAGTATGGAACCTTCAACTCAGTGAGTTAGTCACGTGGAGAGCTGAGCGATGGTGAAAGAACTTAATGGCATAGAGATCGACTATAGAAGAACCACGGATAAGATTGAGGAGGTCGAAGCACCAAGCAATGACGGCATGTAGTGATGAGAGGGAGAGGACGTTTCAGCCACAATAAACAAGAAGGACCTATGGCAGCACGCGTGAAGGACTCGCGTCGACATGAATGAGCTACGACATTGAAGGATCAAAGACGATAAGCAAGAATAAGCAACGACCATGAAGGAGAGAAGAGAGAATGGGGTCAAATGGGTTTGATAAAGAAAAGAGAAATAAGGCTTTTATAATAAAAAGAGGGATCAATACGAGCACACAAAGGTTTCTGAAAAAATTTATCCAGAACCTTTCCACGTCCCCAATAAGATATTGGGGAAGTGGATAAATATATCCAGTTCCCCAATGATGGGGAATTCACATCCCCAATTACATATTAGGGATGTGGATAAATTATCGACGTCCCCAATGTTATTGGGGACATAATTCCTCTTTTGTGGAAGGGAAATTCACGTCGCCCATTATAATTCAAGACGTAAATTCCCACTTTCTACGTCCCCAATTATAATTTGGGACTTGAAAAGTCTTCCCGTCCAATTTTTTTGAGTCCATAATTACAAAAATGACACCACCTCACTTGTCAACGTCCATAATTTAAAAAACAGACATAGTATAGGGATGCGAAATGTATATTTTGTAGTAGTGTGATACTTATAAAATGGTTGGCAAATGGCAATGATTTTACACTTCTGTATAATTTAAGCAAACTAGATTTAATTCAAATGAGTGAAAAGAAAATTTAAATCAAATTTAAATAAATAAACTACCACAATTATTAAAAGAGCAAACTATAGTCACTAATCCCATATTAGCTTCATTTGCCAATTTTGTAAATCTAAAGTATTAATAGATATAAGTATCTCTCTATCACTTACACCCCTCTCTCAAGTTACAATCGTTTTCCAAAAAAAATCCAATAAGCAGTAATAATTCAATTTCACAATAATATTATTATATGGGTCTAATAAGTATATTCCAATCCTATTGTAAAATTAGAATAAATTCTAATTCCACATTACCCAATACAATGGTCTAATTAAGATCCTCTACCAAGGTTAATTTAAATTCTCTAAAGTCATATTTAATAGTGATCAAGCATTAAGTAAATAAGAAATAGACAAGATTAAGTAACTAAAATTAACATTGAAACATAACCAAAATGTGAAAACAAAGTATAATCCACCTACAAGTTCATAGTTCCTCTTGGTTGCAAACCATACTAACCAAACTAGGATAATCTCAGCAAGACAACAACAAATTCATAATCCACAATGTCAAGGAAAAGAGAAAATAAGAAAGAACATAGCATTGGTTCAAAGCCTCATCTTTAAGCTCTAGCTACTCCTTTGATCCAATATAACCAACTACTTTAGCCTCTTATCTTCTCCACAGTCCTCCCATACTCTTGTGAAACTCGAACTCTTTCTTTTCTTGTGATTGAAGAAGATGATGATGCACCATATATTTCTGAAAGATTATTGTGTCTATTTTTATACCATTCAAAACTTTATTGGGCCTGATGCTCATGGTAAAAAAAATCAATGTTAAGAATGCACCTTAAACATTTAATTAAATTTGCAAAGATTTTTAAAAGATTAGTTTTTCTCACCAAATGATGATGATGATGTGAGGAAATGACCACACAAATTAACTAATGTTTGTCTCTCAATATATTTTGCTACATTGCTCCCACTTTATAATTAAAGGATTCAGTTGATAATTTGTAGCCAGAAATAAGGGAGGAGGCAGCAGCCAAAAAGAACGCAGTGAAGGGGAACACATTGGCTCTATCATCCGAAGAGTATTTGAAATCAAAACTTTTCTACAGAATTGCTTGTTCTTTTTTTTTGGTAACAAGACCGCTCTGTAATCTAGCGTCAATTGGCAACCAACTAATCCGGACTCGAGGGGTAAGAGTTCCGCCCACATAGGAGGGGTTATCCCCTCTCCCAACGAGAGTGCTTCCTAGGATTCGAACACACGTTCTCATCCTTACGGGGGCTCAAACCCACTTACCAGTTAAGCCAACTACTCGTTGGTATAGAATCGCTTGTTCTGTTTGTGAATGGAATCATTGAAGATGCTGATGACACCAACAAATATGCCACTATCTGCATTTTAAAAAATTCATTGTAAAACACATTTATTCAACATATTCAACACACAATAAAATCTCTCTCTATATGTATATTCAACGTTTTCCTAAATGGGCTAAACCCATATTAATTTTTGTTTTAACTTTTAATAATAAACAATGTCTTTAACTATTGTAGACACAACTTTATCTTAGCTAAGGACTAAAACATTATGAAAGTACATTTCAACATCAGAGAACCAAAGTGTAAATTTAAATGAACAAAGGACGTTTTATGAGTTTACTGTGCAAACAAAATTTCACTTTGATCTTTATTCAGGGGAATTTCACTTTGATCTTTTTTAGTGCATTTTAATGTCAAAATCTGTTAGTGAATAAATTTAAAACAAAAGAAAGAAAAGTCAGGTTAAGGAACATTCTTTTTTTTTGGATAGAAAAAGAAACTACACTAACTAATCAACCACTAGCTATAATAGTATCCATCAAACACTCACGACAAATAATCTCTTGAGCCTGCAAAGATGGAGTTAAGACCACCTGAAAAATCCACTAGAATATGCCTAGCTTCAGCAGTAATGACACCAGTAGCATCGTTAACCTCTCAATCACAAGCAATAACCAATTCAAACCAATCACGACATATAAGATTCTGAGCTTTGATCAATACTCCATAATATGGATGATCATCAAGCACAACTAAATTCACTGCATCAACCACTTCAAAGCTATCGCTCTCTACCACAATGTTCCTGTAATCCCATTCCCATGCCAATTTAAGAGCCCATAGCACAGACACATGAACCGTTATTCATTTTAAATTGGAAACCTCTAATAAACTCACCTAAGTGAGATCTCAAAAGCCCACCACTCGCGCATAGCCCAGTAACAAGATGAAAGGGGCTATCCACATTAAACTTAAAGACCCCCTGCATCGGTGGAGACCAAACATTTTGACCTAACTTCTTACTAGGTTGTTGAATGTTATTATGATGTCTCTATGATAAGCACACTCTTGATTTAGCCAAAACCTCTGATACATTCATCAGTTTTCCATTAAAAATCCTCTCATTTCTAGCAAGCCAAACATGCCGACATACAATAGCAAATCAACGTGGCTAATTATTATCATATAACCGAGACCTAATATGTATATTACCAAAAACCCAATCAGAACATACCATAGGCCGAAAGAAATCCGCCCACGTGTTAAGAGGTATAACACTCTTCCACAAAGCCATTGCATCTGAACAATCCCGAAGAGCATGAAGAGTAGCCTCCACTAGTTCTCTTTTATTTAATCATCTATTACTCATTATCTCTCATTCATTTTCTACTCATTATATCTTATTCATTTCTTGCTCATTATATCTGCTGCACTTTTTGATAAATATGAACATATTTAGAAAAGACGTGAGATGTTTGACGACAGATATATTATTTTTTACTTTATAAAAATTAGGGAAAACCTCAAAAAAAAAAAAAAAGACAAGAGAAATTGGGAAATTCTAATTCAGAGAAGCGAAATTGGAAAATCCCAAATCAGTTTTTTTTAACTTTATTTTTGTGTAATTACAAAAATGCTACTAAATTTTTAACAATACGAGTATCGTAATTTACAACAAAAGTATCTCAATTAACAACATCAGCACAAACAACTCACAGCGTAAATACATAGTACCTAAATGCTTCAGGTGTTGTTAATTTAGATACTCGGTTGTGAATTACAATATTCGTGTTGTTAAAAATCTAGTGCAATTTTCGTAATTATGCAAAAAAAATACAAAAATACTAATTTAAAATTTTTCAATTTCGCTATTTTAAATTAAGATTTCTCTACTTTCTTTGTCTTTTTTTTAGGACTGTCTTGGCATAATTTTGGTACTATTATTTATACGCGAGGGTTAGGGTCTCCGTTATATCTCCTTCAAGAAATTCGTCATCAAACGAATTGGCACCCTGAAATTGGTATAGGCGGGGTAAATTAAGACTTAAAAAATAAGTGTTGGTCCGCACTGAATATATTCTGGACAACTTTCTTGGTCATCTCTTACGTTTCTTCCCACTTTGTTTGATCTTAATGCTTCTACAAAATATTAATCACACACACATGTAAGCGTAAACCAGATAACACCATCCTTACAACACTGGCCATCCATGCTTATGTGATTGCTCTTATCAAAATGTTTCTGTTTTCATGATTATCTTTTGCCATTGATACTATCACACGTTCTCAAGCACTTCATAAAAATGGAAGAGCGATTTTGGTGTTTAAAGATGGAACATTTGAGCCAGGTTACTTCAGCCCAGGTAGTTCCACGAACCGCTATGTTGAAATCTGATACAAAAAAATTCCAACTAGAACTGTCGTTTGGATGGCAAACCGTGAGAAACCGGTCAAAGATAATTCAGGAATGCTGAGCATACTCACAGAGGGAAATCTTGTGCTTCTTGACCGGAATGAGACATTTATTTGGGTGGCAAATTTATCAACAAAGGCCTTGACTCCAATTCTGCAGCTTTTAGGCTCTGAAAATATAATACATAGAGATGATAAAGACCAAAATCAACAAACTACTTGTGGCAAAGCTTTGGCTATCCTTCTGCACTACTACAGAATATAGCTTTCACATCCTTAAAAGACATCCGTTTTACTAAAAAGGGATGTGAAAAAGAAACGCGGTGGCATTTTTGTAATTAAATTCTATTTTTCGCGTCCTAAATATAAATTAGGGACGTGGAATCTAATATTCCGCGTCCCAAATTAAAATTTGGGACGCGGAAAGTCCCCCGCGGAGGCCACGTGGAAAATTGTACGCGTGACTTTTCGCGTCCCAAATTAGAATTAGGGATGCAAAAAGGGTTTTCCGTGTCCCAAATTGAATTTGGGATGTGGAAAGTGGTCTAAATCGGCGTTTTGTAGTACGAAAAAATTGGGATGACCCTTCTCCGGGTGATTTCTTCATAGCTGAGCTCATGCTTCACAATTTCCCGAAAAATAGTTACTGTATTTGGCATGGTCAAACTAAATATTACAGGGGTGGCCCTCAGACTGATCTTCAATTTAGTGGCAGTTCACTTCCTACGAACAGATCCATTTTTTGTGTCAAAGTTTGTATCTAACAAGGATGAGGTCTATTATTACTCATACAATACCAAACTTGAGTCGTTCTTAAGAAGAGATGGTTGGAACCAATCAACATACACCAGCAATAACGTCATATGGGTCGAAGAGGATCCGACATGGAAGTCTTTGAACAACTTTCCAAGAGATAACTACGATAGGTATAATCTTTGTAGTCCAAATTAAATAGAAACTGTGTCATAGGTGGGGCATCTATGTGCTAGTGCTTTAGAGTCACGAAAGAATTGGGACGCTATGGATTGGACTGAAGGAACGTGGAGCTGCAAGGTAAAAAACATGCAGAGGTGGTTTTTTTTTTTTTTTTAATTAAGTAGGCTCAAATTAACAGACACTACACATATGTGTTTAGAGACTTGTTCTTGTACTGCCTATATACTGTATTATTATTCCTTCATATGTAAATGTGGGTAAGTAACTTCTCTTTCTTATGCATCCAACGACAGCCTTTAGGGTTAGAGATAAGGTTTTCTCCCCTGGCGTAAATAATATGTTCTTCAACTGATGAAACAACTTCCACTTCTCGCTTTTCATATTTGGTGGACCTAGTTTTATTCAAGCCAAACTGTAGAAAAAATGAGTGGAGAGAGAAAGGTGAGGGGAAACCAGCTCTGATAGTTTTGAGATAGGGGTGTTCGTGTCATTATGCTTAGACTACCAAAAAAATTCATAAAGAAGGGATTGAATGTGTAATGCTTATAATTCTACGTGCAAAATATTCAGAGTAATTTCTGTTATCTGATTATGATATTGTTCCGGGAGCAAGGAAACTAGCTACAAAAGAAATTCAGGTACAGAGAAAATGGCAAATGAAAGGTACAAAAGATTTAGCAAATCAGAGAGTACTCATATGAGCCAGAGGAAAGGATCAGAGTCACCAAAATATTCCATACCCTCCTAACGATATTCTAATAGCTTATATCACGCGTCCGGCGTCCTGCTCCAATTCCCGCAGCCTCCATGATCTCTTATTGATATGTGGGCTTCTCCTATGCCGAAACACATTACCTTGGTTTGGGCCTGGGACAGGCATATCCATCACGGAATGTCTATAAAATTTTGGGTTAAAATTAAACTTTGGTAGTTCTCACACAGTTGAGCCATAAATTGCATTTTCTGGAGGCCTTTGTTATTGCAATGATGAGATAATATTTTCAATCATTGTCCTACAACCATGTGAGAGATATTCCCAGATATTTCCCAGAAATTTAACTCAAATAGACATTGCCTTAGGCCTTGTTTGATTTTATTATCCATTTTTTATTCTCAAAAATAGTTTTATAAAATTGTTTTTTTATGAGTTTTGAAAAAGTTAAAACTGAGCCGCTTCTCTTTAAAAAAAACTAATTTCAAGATTGGAATTAAACAAGGTATAAATTAGTTATTAAATTAGACTATTTAAAGAACTAACAAATAAAAATACAATTTAATTTTTTAATGAATATATACTCCTCTAAGGTATAACAAAAATTCAGCCACATGTAGTTTCAGTTCAAATTATCTTAATATTTTCAAAATTTAGATTTAAATATATACCGAGATAAATGAAAAATTCAGAATAAAATTATCTGTATGAAGCAAAACCAGCGAACGACTCCGCCTTCTTCTCTTGCGATGATGAACAGTGATTCCAATGGATATTAATTACCTCTCCAGCTCTTGCTTCCTCAGAGAAATCCGTAAACAGTGCTCTGCCTTTTTTAATGAATATTGCAGCTCTAGGTCAGCTCCTTTTCCTCCAACATTAACACTGCACCGTCTGTTGCTTTTTCTCCTCTCTGAATTTTCGCTGTAGCTCTCCTCTTCCCTGTTACGGCTGCAGCTGCCTCACTCTTTCCTCTCGGCTGGAGATGTCTCTGCCGAAATGGATATTGCGGCAGCCTTCCTTTTTTTTTTTTTTTCCTTTTTCCGCAAGGTGAACAGTGGCTTAATGGATATTGCGGCTTTACCAATCTCCTCTTGCCGCTAGCTATTAGGTTTCTCTTTTCTTCCAAAACGCTGCGCACAGACCTGTACCATTTATATATATATATATATATATACTTATATATATTCAAAACCGGCGCCACATTATATCCAGTAATTGAAATTGCCTACTAAATATCATTTTAATATTATAAGACAATTAGTATGAGATACAAAGCTATAAAATAAAGGCAACTTTTTATTTCTTTTTTTATATATATTAAAACAGTAAATTTGTGTTACTATCCTATTTTAAATTATTCCTATTTTATTTTAAATCTAAATTATTTACAACCTAAATTCCACAATTAATTAGTGCACTACTTTAATTTGATCTCATCAAATAAAATCTCATAGAAATCTTTTCAAATTATATAGATAACTCTCTAAATATCTTCAAAATATACCTTAAATGTACAAAATATGAAGAGTTATCAAGTTCATAATCCGTAGTCATAATATATTATATATGCATATTAACTAGTTCATATAGATGTTCTATTTCTTTCATAGAATATATGCATATTAACTACTTCATAGTCACAACACTCATTGTCCTTCTTTTTGAGTGCTTCAAAGATAAAATCTAGTTATCACTTTGTAAATAGCTTGACTTTTAGGAGTGTAATCCATACTTAAAAATTTTCATTGTATCCTCTAAAAAATTTGCCATCAACTCAATTCCCCCCCCCCCCAAATAAATTAGAATAGGCAGGGGCAAATTAACAGTACAAAGAAAATTATTGCCATTGCCTTCGTAGAATCGTGAATGGCTTTCTTCTTCATCACTTTTGTCTCTCCCCACTTTGTTGGATCTTACTACTTCTACAAAATATCAATGCACACACATGTTATTAAAAATAATATGAAGGATAGAGGCAAGAGATACATACTGGGTCGGGTCAGGGTAGGATCCAAGAGGATAGTGCACATATCGATTAAGACTACTAAAGTCTAATCAGGGTTTGCACATCAATGCACTAGAACACAAAGAAATTATGGAAGAAAAGAAGCTAGAGAGAGCGCAAGATAACTTAATTGCTCTTGGATATGTTTTCTGCTTGGTGGAAGACTCTATTTATAGATCCTTAGCTTGCACTTCAAGTTGTAATTACTAACAATAAATGCCGAGTAATTTTCTAATCTCTTCCTGCTTGTCCACCAAGTTGAAATCACTAAGTGATTTACCAATATCTTCCAACTTGCATTTCAAGTTGTTTACTAAGCAAGAGAAAACATTCCATATATCTGTGTGTGTATGTGTTTCATTTAACCTTTTCTGATTTAGTTGCAATTCATTTTAGGAAATAATTGCATGTCAAGTCTCTTCCTTTTTTCATTAGAATTTTATTCCGGAGCAATTGGTCTAGCCCATCAAGGGCAGATTCAAGCCCCAAAATCCAACATCTCTCACTCGTACTTGATGGGCTTTCCATAGTGCGATTCTCAATTTCTTTTGTTTCATATTTGGTGTTTGTCGTGGTTGTGTAGGCACAAAGTCTTTAAAGATTTTGGTGCTTACGATACTAGAGATCCTTTTAGAAGATCAGTATCCAAGGACACATATTAGGCATCTGTAAATTGTTGCCTCAAATGCCCCAGATTCTCCCATACACATTTTTCATGATATATCTAATCCCTCTTGAGTTAATTCTTATATTAACTGAGATTGCCTTGTATGTGTATAGTATTTGCACTTACAAGTTACTCAGCTAAACTAGCAAGGGGTCGACCATAGACACTAAAACTGATTGTGTATTTATGAGTGAATCTTTCTTTTTGACTAAACATCAATCTTTCTTGATTTGATTGCTTTCCTAATTTTTACTCATTTGATTGAATCGGTCATAGAGTTTTAGCTAAAGTAGCTGAGACCAAATCAAGCCTTCATGATGTCGTCTAAATCCTAAGGGCATTGTGGAAGGATTTTTCCTTCCTAGGACTCACATCATAGTGAAGCAGGGATCTTTCAGCTATGTCTCGTGTTGTAGTCTTAATGTTAAGCTTATGCAGTATGAATTGCATGCTAGGTGATTGTTTGTTGATTTTATTATCTTGTCTTTTACCGTTCATGCATTAATTTTCACAATGTTTTCCTACATTTGAAACCAAAACTTCTTTTCACAATCATTTGTAAAAGATAGTTATTTGCCTAGCTACAAGTATTATGATACTTTCTTATATTCATAGGTTGATCTATTTTGCATATGCATATATGTATATGTAGATCTCATCTTAGTTTTGCTGAGATGACTTAAGTGTAAATATCTTTCATTACCATCTCATGGTGATCATTTTCTTGTCTTACCCTCACACTTCCTTGTAAGAAGATAGCTATTCATGTAAGTGAACCAACCTTCCTAACCTGTATGACATACAGATTTTTGTATACCTTGCGAATATCTACTCACAACATACATAATGGTCAAGGCCTTATGTTGTTTTTTGTGCCCCATAATTTTCATTTACTCAATGAAATCAAGCTCTGGGCTCAATAAAGTGATATACCAATATCTTGTCAGTAGAAGGTCATTGAACACTTGCTTCCTTCTCTGAAAGCATATCTCTTTCAGAAATACATCAAATGTATGTTTTTCCTTGCTATAAGACTTAGGATTTACATCATTAGACATTACTTGAACCCCACTATCTATCATACATTCTCAATTTCTCATAAAAAACTTATATGGCCATATAATTCCTTGAATAATAGTAGAAAATGCCATTTGTTATGATTCCATGAATTACAGAGATATATACTATCTATCTCATTACTTCTTTAACTCCAATATCATTTTCTTAGGTATTGTATTGGAATGCCCTTTCAAGCTTAAGTTGTTGTGTTCACAACTCAATCCATGGTACAGTTAGACCAAAACTAATTTTCAAGTTCGACCAAAAGCTTTAGCCTTATATACACCAATGTGTATACTTAGGTTACCAACCATATTCTTATTATAAAACTCTATCCACATTTTCTATGTTGGATTCATTAAGGGATGAATAACCTTTGTGAGGTAGAGCCCTTATCTATAAGGGTGACCATGGGTTCATAGCTTAACACATTGAGGTAGTATAAGGATCACTCTCGTACATATCTTATTTGATAAGGATTGTACTTTCCTACTGCAATATGTATTTATTCTACCGACTACCAGCTTAGAATTCAAGTATTATTCTTATCCTTTATTTATTTAACTCTTTTTGACATTTGTTTCAACTAAACATTTGTCATTGTAATAGAGACTGACTTTTAAAAGAGTCATCTCAAGATTGTTTGACACTTATGTAGTGTTCTTAACCTTTTTTGAAATTAGTAGGATTTCCTTTCGTGAAACCTCTTATACTACTACTTGGATGATTGTTTCTACAAAGCTCTCAAGTTGCTTTTTGTAGAGTTCATCTCCCAATTTCTAAATTAGAAAACAGCTACTTTACATCTTCTTGATGTAATTTTAAGCATAAGATTGTCGCTATAGCCATCATTAGTCGTTTAGAGCTAAAATGAATGACTGGCAATAAGGCTTCTTGTTTACTAGTACCTTCTAGTCATGATACCCTTTAGCCGCTAAGTGTTTTATGTTTGATTGTCACTCATATAATTGAGAACTTACATATTCCTAATTTCCTTTCAGCAATGACACAAATCTTCCAAACATACACTTGGCTTGTTTTAAGAAAAGAATTCATATCCTCTTGCATTGCCCTTTGGCATTCATTTTAGCATATTCTTTCAGTGTCTCTCAACACTTCTAGGTAGCCATCATCATTTTTTGAATGATGAAGAGAGCCTTTAATCTAGGTGGACTTTAGAAGATTCTTAGTGAAAATAGCCTCAAACCCTCTCACTTGGATCAGTGAACTGAATAATACTTATCTATTCCTTGTCACTATCAATCTCATAAAGAGATTTGTCAAGATCAATGCTCATTTCCTATTTGAAAATATTTGTTCTATAAATGTTGTGTTCCTTAGTTCTCTCTTAGTCATTGATGCATTGTCATTTTCACTAATAAAGACGTGCCTCATCATGTTTTAATGTTATCTTATGAAGACATACATTTTCATATCTCTCCCCCAATATTCCGTAATATGGAAAAGCAATGGATATAAGTAGATAACCATCATGGTCTTGTGATACTTTGACCTATCAAAGTCCTATATACAACTCGTAGGGCATATATGTGGCTGATTTGAAATTCACTTGGTTAAGTCTTAAGACAATAGCTATAAGTTTATTGGCCAAACTATGGCTCAAAATTTCATTTTTTCTTTTGTTTACTTAACCATGTTAGGGAGCGTTCTATCTCTCCATTTCAAAAACTTCATTGAATTGAAGAATTCTAGGGATTAATAGTTACCAAACAATCTCTTTCTTGTACATAGAGTATCTTGAACTAATCAAACAAGTGTTTTTAACCCTTGTTAGTTCAAAAAGGTCTTATCCTTCCAGTTTAACTAATTAACAAGATTTGGCTATTATCTAACAGCTCCACACTTGCCCAAGATTAGATAAACATAATCATATTCCAAGTAAACATCCATGATATTAATGAAATACTATGCTTTGTGTTCTATTCTCACATTCATTGGTTCACAAATGTTAGTATGCTAAGTGCACATGGATATACGCTCATATCTCAATAGGTTTCCTTATTTGTCTTGCCAACTAGACTTAGCAGTTTTCAACTACTCACACACATTACTTGGCAAAAGAGCTAGTTTTTTTTATCATTCTTCTTGATCAAAGTCATGTGGCAAGAAGTGGAATATAATTTCCAAGACAACAAAGAAATCCTAAATCCAATAATAGATTTTAGAGTCATAGTCCTATTAATCTTTAACTAAAGAGATTATAAAGATATACTTGTGTTGATTTCAAAAGGAAATCAGGATGGTATGTCCTAGCAGAGTTAACATGTAGGTTCCAATCCTATGGTTCTTTAACTTACTTTTCATCCAACACAATAGCCATCTGCTGAAACTCTCACTATTTTAACATAGTTTGTTCTATCTATAACCCTTAAAGGATTATAAATGTAGCCTTAAATCTTTGTAGGAAAAACATTCTTGTCCTCCTCTGGGTCAAGTTTACCTTATCAGTCTCTAGTCTATTTAGACTTGAGTTGTGAGGATAATTCCTCCTACTTTTTAGCTAAATTCATTCGGCTCATGGATCTTATGTCCTCCAACCTTTTATTCTAAGACTTAATTAATGTGGTAAACCACATTACTGAAGGTCAATATATGCTTATCATGAGTAACATTTACTCTCCTATATTCACACTTAATGGGAGACAAAGCTTACTCCCACTATTTGAGAGAAGTCTATCATAATATACATTTTTTGTTTGTCAGAAAGAACTCAACTTTGTATGTCTCAACTTGTTAGTTTGACATTAGCCTCAAGTGTTACCTAAATGACATGTTAGGACTTAGCACACTATGTTAAAACTTCTTTAGTTTTAACTTTGGAAGAAAAAACTTAAATTTAGCTTCCAAAAATATCCATTCAATTTGGATAGTATCAAATTACTCATATCATCATGAACAATATTGTTCTTTCTACGCTTATAGCATAAGTTTCTAATTTACTTCGAGGCACTTAAGCCCTTAAATGCTGAAGACTAGTTGGTATGATGTCTTTAACATCTCTTAAGAGATTTAAGAGCTTTTAACTTTATCGTTATCTCTATTGAGCTTGTCTACATAAGCTAAAGTGGACTTGATCATAATTTGGTCACATAGACAATTATGGTATACAAATCTCTATTGAGCTTCTCTATTGACGCTCTATATATCACAGTTATTGAAACACTCGCCATATATACAGAGGTAGAATTAATGCAAAGAAATATATGATAGTTTGTTTGTAAAAGTGCAATATATTAGAAACAATTATATGATGGTTTTTTAAATTGATTGTGATATAAAATATCAATCTATATATATGGCGGTTGTTCTATTAAAATTGTCATATATATATGGTATATGTATGGCTGATGTTATAGAATAAAACGCTAAATAGTATATATATGACAATTGTTTAAATATAACCATCATATATATGCTTTTTAAACTTTGAATTTGAACCCTATTTACACGATTTCAAACTTCTCTCCACTTTGTGACGTTTTGTTTGAACTTCTCTGACCTTTGTTTTTCACTATACCCACCGTTATTTCCCTTCGTTGTTGCTGAAATCTAGTTTACCCTTTGTCTCGTCTCCATCGTGGCCTTTATTGCTTTGTTGAGTTCGTCAATGGTAGTTGTTGTCAACTTCTGTCCCACTCATCGTAGACGCGCTTCTGCATTTGCCCAACATATTAACTCCAAATCACTAGTAGGTTTTGTATTTCTTCTCTTAATAGTTGAGTAGAACCATTGGCTTGTTGTATGTTTGTCACTATTTGGTTCCCAATTTCTAATTAGTTGTAGACATTAATAGGTTCCCAACACCAATTATCTGTAGTTGTATGTTTCTAAAATATCTCATTTGTCTTCCTTATTTCTTTTGCTTAATAGTTGATTATAAAAATTGGTTGGTTGAATGTGTGGATCTTGCTTTGCAACTTACTATTATATGAATTGGAACGTATGGTTATTATAGTGGCAAAAATGAGGTTTGTTATTATATATATGTCCATGGTTCTGGAATTTTGTGCTAGCTATGTAGGCAAAACCAAACTATCTGTTGCATGCAATTCTATGTTGTTCATGTTTTTGTGGTTTTGGAATTCTCTTTTTTAGTGAAGAAATTAGTTTAATGTTGTGTTAGCTAGCTATGTAGGCAGAACCAAATTCTCGATCTTTTGCATGCATTTCTATGTTGTTCAGTTTGTGTGGTTCTATAATTGTCTTTTTCACTAAAGGAATTAGTTTAATATAGGTTAATTGATATAGACTCAGTGATGGTGGATCAAGTAGTGTTGGGACCTGTGATAATAACTAGCCCAACCTAATGAATTCCCAACAGGCTGCTGATAGAGATGACATGGAAAATAAGGAGGAAAGAGGAAGCTTTAAGGAAGGGCCTTGTTGTGATGAGTGAGGTACATAAGGCGAAGAGAGATGGGAAGAAACTTGACATCAGATGGAACAAGAAAGTTTAAGTGTGCATTTTGACAAGTTCATAAGCTACATTGGGTATGTGAACAAGGACAACGTGCCTATCACTTTGACACCTGGAAGAAGGCAACTGAAAAGATGAAGGATGATGTGTGGATTGTTATTTTGATAAGATATATCTATAGTTAGATTGACGATTTGCTTTTCCTCACTTTTCTTGATAATCACTAACAATTATGCTTTGCCTTCTTACTTGTAGTCCGCCTTTAACATCGGTGAAGAGAAGAAGCAATTTGTGTGGGGGGAGAGCGGGAAGATCATGTGCTCCTTTCGTTGGTTCTTGAAGAAGAAGTATTTGGTGGACCCGACTCTGTTGACGCCTCAGTGGTTCTAACCATGATAAGGGATATTGTCAAATTGGTAGAATGGGCTGAGTTTGTTGGCGTACATCACACTCTAGAGTTCATGGTAAGCCATCCTTTCCATGGTTGACGTTTTTGTGTTATAAGAAAAGTAAATTATACCATAAGTAGTATGTATAATAACTTTTTTGTTGCTTTTTTCACATGCACTAAGCACGGTAAACCGTGAGAGGGTGAAGAAGAACGATTACCCTATCGTGGAGGTCACAAGGGGCACGCTAACATCAAGCAGAAGATGTTAGCATAGAGCAGGTCTTCTTCATATGTGACCATCCGCTGTTCAGAGTTGTAGGTTGCTGTACGACAAGATAAAGAATGCAAAATTGTAAATCCTCATGTTCAGGAGGTTGTAACAAAATTGGTAAGTGGTGTTAGTCTTGATTTAATATAATATACTTATGGTTTTGCTAGCATTCTTAATAATAATGTGCTTATGTAGTGCGTGCTTATATTCTTACAGGATAGCTTCAGTCAAGAAGTTAAGGAAGGTAACCGTTCGGAGGATGAGGATGTGTTAGAGCTTTCTCTGAGTCGTGACCATGATGGTTGGTATAAGGGTATAGATTATGGAGTTAGCAAACAGAAATACCTTAAGAAGCAAAAGAAGCTGCCTAAGCAAAGTGATGAAATTGTGTCCCTGAAGGCTATAATTGAGAATCTCCAGAGGCAGATCTTAGAACAACAAGAAGTCATTAATTAATATATCTGTCGGGACCAAGTAGAGAAGTAGGCATGATTGTGACGCACCATACCACAAGCGCCAACGATAGTTGCAATTCGGCCGCCCCCTCACAAATTTTACATGAGGTATCATTTCCTTTAAATATGTGTTATTCATTTATCTAAACTTATTGTTTTGTTCTATTGGTTCAAGGTGAGGCGGATGTTGAATGTCTGGCCGATAGCTCCTCGCGGTGTACAGTTGCTATCGGCCGCATGTACAACTTACCAGGAGAGCACATGACGATCCACAAGTAACCTCTCCCTGATAAGCATGTCAAGGTAGCGCTACATATGATGCTTGAACCTACCCACATCCTCCCGGCTCCCTCAATAGATGCTACTATCGTGGAATGAGCAGTAGGGGTCTTTGTCATATGGCTAAAGCACCTCATCACCGTCCCTGCACACAAAATAAAACCAAAGGTTTACGTTTCTTTTGTGTTTCTTTTTTATATATAGTATGTTATTTTCCTAACTTCTATTGTTTATTTGTTTAGTCAATGAGGAGGAAGAGCAACTTATGTGCTTAGTCTTCCATTGGTTTGGTGTCTAACATGCCAAAGCCAATGACCTCGGCAGCAACTACGATGGATTCTATTGTGGCTCTAGCCTCGACTGAGCCTTTGCAAGCGTTGCTTGTGCTAGCTTCTAATCCTTTGCCTCTACCGCCGCCTGTTTCTAGCATGTACTGTTTAGCCTTAAGGATACAAGATAACATTTTCTCTTAAAAAGACCATATACAGAACGACTACATGAAAATTATCACCTTTGTGGAAGGGGTGTATACTTCAAGTGACGATGCTGAGGTCACCACTCAACCTTTAGTAAACGAAGTCCTCACCACAAGTATGGCTTTCTCCACTTCAGTCGACCTTTATAATTGGTATGTCTTCTTCTGTGTGAATCAATATTTATATATATGCTACAATGACACACTTGTTTTCCTTTGCTATTGGTACCTTTACAGAGAGGTCGTGGCTCGATAAAAGCTCCAGGACACGTTCTTCTTCCTAAATCACAATGGGTACTCCGGTGTGCTCTACACAGGGACCACTAAGTGTGAACTTGTGGAAACAAAGGCGAGGGAACTGGCAGATATTGTCATCGCAAGAGCACTAGATAACATGGATAGTTTTTTCTTGGCACCGTATTGCCATGGATAACTACATAAAGATAAAGTTTACGTTTCTTCTATTATTTGCACATATATATGTTTTCTTATTTGTGTACATTTTTCAATCTCTCTCTCTCTCTCTATATATATATGCATGTAGGGGTCACTGGATGCTTATTGTGTTGAATCCCTTCAAGCAGAGGATTTGGTACTTTGATTCGTTATACGGGGACTCCAACAATCAACTACAAATGGTCGAGGTGTTCAATAAGTAAGTTTATCATATCATATCACTAGCTCATAACATATATATATACACATGTATGTATACGTACATTTACTTTAATATAATAGTTTGCTAACTTCTTTTTGCAAATTATGTATATGTCAGAGTACTTTTGTATTATGCTCTGACAAAGGCATCCGTTGCGGTTCATCGTTGTCTGTATCAAAAAAAGTCAAGGTACGTATAGGAGCTAGTAATATAATTTACCAAAAAATACGACCATAGATTTAATTTACCTAAACTACTAGAGATTGATACTACGTTTATTAATGATTATACTATATTCTTTACTTATAGTGTCCGATGCAGCTGAGTAGTAGCAGTTTCTGTGGGTATTGTGTCATGAAATACATGAAGGACATAGTCACCCATTCACCTGGGTCCATGTACTCCAAGGTATGTATTTGACGTATATATATGTGTGTGTGTGTGTGTGTGTACATGTAGTATGTAAATAGAGGCAGGGATTTAGGCTCTAGGTAACTAATTTTTTGCCCCTAACTAGCTAGCCTTTTCAATTCCTTAATTTAGTTATCTTGCTAATGTTTTTAATTTATTTCCATGCTGATGATGCCTACTGTGATGAGTATTTGAGTCAGCAAATTGAAGAGCTCGTTGAGAATTTGGCCATAACCATTCATTGACAATAGGTGGTAGTGCAGTCTAGCTAGATAGCTAGCTCACTAAGTAATAATTATGTATATATATTAATTAAACTTTGAACAAATTAAATTAAAGTCGCAATCGATTTGTGAAATGAAGTTTAATTTCTTAGCTAGAGCTTGTTTTGTTTGAATATGTACCATGCATACTGTATATATATGTATATATACTTATTTCATTGCTTAGCTAGCTTGATATGATATGTGCCTTTCCATTATGTGCATCTAGCTATTATATATATACATCTCAATATGATATATATGCACAATGATCTGATAGCTAGTATAGATATGATCTGATCTACTCTTTAATTTCGTTTGCTTCTATATACAATCTGCTTCTGCTACGTTGACGCTCTTTGATAATTCATCTTATCTATATATATTATTATTTACGCATATACATATATATACATATATGGGGCTTAGGCAAAATAAGCCCTGTTTTTTTTTAAATTTTCTTTGAATACTTAGTAGTTGTTTTAAAAAAACCGTCATATATAATTATATATTACGATCTATAATGAACAATTGTCATATATGTTTTCAACATATATTACGGTTTTAACTCATAGCCGTCATATGTATGTGATTTACAGATGGCGTTTCTAGTTTACAACCATCACATATTGAGTCCAATATATAGCGATTTTAAACTATCATATATATATGGTGAAGAAATATATGACGTTAAAAACCGCCATATATTTCAAAAAACAATAGTCAGATATAGCCAAATTTGTAGTAGTGTTTGTGTCTGATATTGATGTATATTGATCGGATTCCCCCTCTTATAGGATCATTTTTTTGACATCTAAAGACATGTCGCATCTTACTACAATATTCAGCTCATCTTAGCCACGCATTCATCCACTTGCTTGGATGCATTTGTGGCGTACTAATATAAACACATGTAGCTTTATGCTACAATGTTCAACTCCTTCTAAGCCATGTTTTTCATTAACTTACTTGGATGCATATATGGTACACCGCCCACTGGATGAAATGATCTGTTCATTTTTTTCTATCTTATCCTTTGTCACAATATTTGTGAAGAAAGGTTGACAAACTATCTCAACCATAATTGTGGTTAATATAACATGGGAGAGCTAACTTCCATAAGTTCATGATGGCACAATTTTTAGGTTTTATTCAACGTGAGTCAAGATTGTATTTATCTTATTCAAATAATTGTTTTAATAATTTTCAAATACAAATAACTATTCATCATTGAATATTTTTAATATTGTACACCAACTAATTTCAAAAACCAAAATATTTGAATTTAAAATTCAATTTAAAATTTTTCAAGAAATTTTCAAGTGTACAAAAGATTATTCAACATTGAATTTAGGGCTTAAGAAAAAGGGTTAAGGTGCAAATCTGCCCTGAAAGTATTCGCGTAAGAGCGTATTTTCCCTGGAAGTTTTTTGGCTCAATTCTGCCCTAAAAGTTTCAAAAGTAGGCAAATTTGCCTCTATCGTTAGTTGACCGTTAGTTGACCAAATATCTTGAGCTGACAGTCCACAAGTCATTTACTTTATTTTTGTTAAAGTGTCAATTTGTCTTGGAAGTTTTAAATTCGTTAATTTGATCGTTAGTTGACTAAATTTGTTGAAATGGTAGTTCACATGTCATCTAATTTATTTTTGCTAAGGTGAAAATTTGTCTCAGATTTAAAATTTATCTTTTTTAAAAGTTAGATTTAAAATTTTTGGAATAAATTTTCACCTTAGCAAAATAAATTAGATGACATGTGAACTGCCAGCTGAACATATTTTGGTCAACTGACTGTCAACTGACGACAGGGGCAAATTTTCCCACTTTTGAAACTTCCAGATCAAAATTAAGCCAAAAAAAATTCCAAGGCAAATATGCTCCATCGTGGATACTTCTAGGGCAGATTTGCACCTTAACCCAAAGAAAAATGTAATGTGTTTTTACACCAACTAATTCCAAAATCAAAAGAAAACAAATTCAATTTAATGGTTTTTTAAGAATTTTCAAGTGTACATAAACACTTTATTGACTCCAAACAGATTCAAACTTGCTTCAAATATATACAAATTATATATCATATTGGAGCTCTTAAATTTAGGGATTTTTAGAAACTAACTGTGTTCCAATCTAAGCTCCCATGTACCCCGAGAAGATGGCTGGATCATAAAATCCTGCAAAAAATGGAAAATTCTAGCTAATGCCACCTCTGTGACAACACGTGAACCCCACGTGCTGCTATAGAGGCTTCATTTTCAACACGTACTAGATGCCAAGATTCCATGTGCCGTCTAGAGTCTGATGGTGTTTGCCACATGTTAATAGGTGGTCCCCAAGGGCCCCACATACCATGTCATCAATTCTTTTCTTTTTTTTAAAAAATGGATGGTCAATGTTGACTAGGTAACAATCAATGTTGACTAGACAATAGTCAACTTTGACTTTGACCATTGATGATGTGGTGACCTCTGACTAGTCCACGTGTTATAATGTGACACATGTCAGATGATGTGGATGTTGCGTTAACCTATGATGTGGCATGTTTACCAAGGCACCATGTCATCATAACATGGCACAGGATGACACGTGGTGCCCTGTGAATGGCCCATGTGTCATGGTTGATTAATGACGTGGCGGTCAGCACCACGTCATCATCCTCAACCTCCAACCAGGTTGCTTTAACCTGGTTAGAGCTCCGGTAGGTCAGAAGGTCATATCTTCCTCGTTTTAGCTTTGCTTTTCTTGTTCTTAGTCTCGTTGAAATTGTTGCAGAATGAACTACAACTTCATGGCCTTTATGTTCATAAATGATTTCATTTTTTAGGTAAAAAACGCATGTGAACATAAGGTGACAGTAATCCAACCCACCACCTTCTCTCCTTCATTTCTCTCTCATCTGATCTCCATTTGACTTGTTCTAAGTGTCGTTGGAATTTTCTTTCCAAGCTCTACACATCCATGGCCTTACTTTGAACAAAAATGACTCAATTTCAAAAACCCAATTTTTTTTGCTAATGTTGATAGTACTCTGCAACATTATTTGGATGTGTTTTCTCTCGTTCTAATGAGCTTGCTCAACCATAAAAGGGTTTTAAGTTTTTTATTTTTTTTATCATTCATAGATTCAAAGATTTAACTTTCGATCCCTTAAAGAAGAGATACAGAAGAAGAGAAGAAGATAAGAAGAAGAAGAAGAAGAAGCAAGATGTATATATGTGTATATATTAAAAGCTTTAATCTCAAGAACTCATATTAAATATCCACATGCAAATAAGTAATATGCATATTAAAAGTTTCAAACAAAAAGAAACTAAAAGATATATAAAGCTTGAGATAAATTTAGAGGGAGAATTAACATATGTAAATCATCACATAATAATTCATTATTTGAAAACAAATAAGAGACAATTTTTTTCCTTAAAAAAATGCTAACAAATGGCAAAAAAATGGCAACGGAAATAATAATCATGCTTACACATAAAGCATAAATATTAACATTATATATATTCATATATATAATAATAGCACAATAGAAAAAATATGGTGGATATATAAATAAAAAATTATATCACATGCTTATTCTCAAAGAATAAATCACAGCCTCAAGATCAAATGCTCTTATGTCAATGTTAGAAATAATATGAAGAATAGAGGCACAAGATGCGTACAAGGTCAGGTCAGATCCAAGAGGATAGCTCAAGCATCAGTTAAGACTACTAGAGTCTAATCAGTGTTTGCACAACAGTACACCAGAACACAGAGAATTATGGAATAAAAGAAGAAAGAGCGCAAGATAACTCAATTGCTCTAGGATGTGTTTTCTGCTTGGTGAGAGGCTCTATTTATAGAGATCCTTAGCTTGCACTTCAAACTATAATCACTAGCAATAAATGCTGAGTAATTTCTTAATCTCTTCTAACTTGTCTACCAAGTTGTAATCACTAAGTAATTTATCAATATCTTCTAACTTGCATTTTAAGTTGTTTACCAATCAGAAGAAAACCTTCCATGTGTGTGTGTGTGTGTGTTAGTTAACGTTTTTTGATTTACTTGCAATTCATTTTAGGAAATAATTGCATGTCACATCTCTTATTTTATTCATTAACTTGCAATTCATTTTAGGAAATAATTGCATGTCACATCTCTTATTTTATTCATTAGATTTTATTCCGTAGCAATTAGTCTAGCCCATTAGGGGCAGACTCAAGCTCCAAAATCCAACACATGTATATGTAAACCAGCAACCACCATCATTACAACAATGACCAACCACCCTTATTTGATTGTTCTTATCAAAATGCTTCTGTACTCACGATTATCTTCAGCCATTGATACCATCACACATTCTCAAACACTTCATGATGATAAAAAAAAAAAAAAAACCACCTTGGTGTCTAAAGATGGAAATTTTGAGCTAGGTTTCTTCAAGCTCAGGTAGTTTCACGAACCGTTATGTTGGAATATGGTACCAAAAAAATTTCGACTAGAACTATTGTTTGGGTTGCCCACAGGCATTCTGGGCATAAACACAGGAAAATCTTGTACTTCTTCACCAGAACGAGACAATTATTTGGGTGGCAAATTCATCAGCAAAGCCCTTGAGTCCAATTGTGCAGCGTTTAAGCTCTGGAACTTTGATACTAAGACATGAGAAAGACCGAAATCCACAAGACTTTTTGTGGCAAAGCTTCGACTATCCTTCTAATACCTATTTTACAGGCATGAAGATTGGATGGGACCTAAGAACTAGTCTAAATCGGAGTATCATAGCATGGAAGAATTGGGATGACCCTTCTCTTACAGATTTCATAGTTGAGCTCGTGCTTCACAATTTCCTAGAAGTAGTTCTTTGGCAAGGTCGAACCAAATTCTACAGGAGTGGCCCTTGGAATGGTCTTCTATTTAGTGGCATTCCACAGGCTATGAACAGATCCACTTATATGTCTAAGTTTGTCTCTAATAAGGATGAGGTGTATTACACATTCAACTCCTAAGTTGAGTCGTTGGTAAGAAATGTTTGGAACCAATCTACATACTCTAGCGCTACCTTCATATGGGTTGAAGAAAATCAAAGATGGGTGTCTTTCAGCTACTTTACGAGAGATAACTGCGATAGGTATAATCTTTGTGGTCCAAATAGAAATTTTGTCATAGGTGGGGACCCTATATGCCAGTTCTTAAGATAATTCAAGCCAAAATCACCAAGGAATTGGGATTCTATTGATTGGACTGAAGGTTGTGCGCGAAGTGAACCATGGAGTTGTAACGTGAAAAGCAAAGACAATTTTGTCAAATTTGGTGGGAAGTTTCCAAATACTAATCATTCTTGGGTTAATACTAGTATGACACTTGAGGAGTGCAAAGCAAAGTACTTAGAGAATTGTTCTTGTACTACTTATGCTAAATCAGAAACTGTTAGTGCTAGTGGTTGTGCCATTTGGTTTGGTACTCTAATTTACATAAGGGAGGTTTCATTTAATTCTGATCAATATCTATACATTCGCCTTGCAGCTTCAGAAACTGGTATAATTTCTTAACGATTATACTAATATTAATCATTTTTTGGTTATTAAAAACCTTAATATTTTTTTTATTAACTATATCTGGTCATTTCCTGGTGAAGCTGAAGATAAAGCGTAACATACCAAATTTCCATCACCAAATATTCCTTATAAATGGAGTAGATTAAATGGAAAAAAATGTTTTGGTGCAAGAAAGATTACCAAAGTATTATCTAACCAATTTCTGAAATTCTAGCAGTGGCAGTTTTGTTGTATGTCACGTTTACTTAAGCAAATGATGTGCAAAAATTATGAAACTTTTCAGTCTAAAAATTCAACATTTCAAGCTTTAATTTGATATATTATTTGTGATATTTGGATGTATATACTGAGATATATGAATTTTCGAAGTTTGCCTAGTGGAATATTATGAATTCTAGAGTAGTGTTCAAATGTAAATTTTTTGGGAATGTTCTAATTCTAATTGATCAAAGGAAGTATTTTTCTATTAAACTAGATTCAAAAAGGGTTAGATAGCCTTTAGAATCACCTCATGGACATTTATATCATTAGTTATGAATTTCTAAAGATTAAAGGAGATTGCAGGAAATTGCTATCATAAGTCCACACTTGATTTGGACTAAGCTAGGGCCCAACGAAAAAAAGGGATAGTGGCGTGACATGTGCCAACTACAGATGATGCAGCTTCTTAATAGATTAAAAAGATATCTCATTCATTAAGTTGGGAAAACTTGTACTTTTTCCCTAATCTCCTTGGACTACCATGTTGGATAAGGATGTAGCGTGTATAACAGATTTCAGCCATGTGTTCAATATGAAGACATTAAAAAAATTATAGTTTCAAGAGGTGGACCACAAACATAATTGAATTGAATTAATAGATCCATTTAACACTTAAGAACTTTCAAACCTTCATCACTTTTTACTTAGCCATCACTGAAATAAAACAGAGAGACTCGTGAATAAGAGGAGGAAAAATCAAACTAGGAGGAGTAGGAACAAGAGGAAATTTCTATAACCAAGTGGAAATAGGTAAGTTCCTATCTCTACATCATCATACAAGCTTTGTATTATTATATAGGTGTTGTTTCATTTTCAAATATCTCCCTACATGGTTGTTGTACGAGCAACTATAGAGAGAGAGAGATTGAAGAAAGCAAGCTTGGAAATGGATATGTGGTGTAATCATAATGTAAAGTTAAGGCTATTGTTATTGTTGATGGTGTTGCTTGTGTTATTCTCAATCTATAAATTTTGGAAAACAAGAGAGGAAGGGGGAAGGTGCTGCCAAATTGTTAAGGAATTATAGAAATTAATATTTAAGTTTTAAGCAAGATTAAATGGATGATTCTAGTAGGGATTGTGATTGTTGTTGCATCATGGAATAAAAATCACTTCTCTTTTCTCTATGGTATGTCATGTCCAATACAGGGCAGTAAGAGGAAATATGATTTTTATTGTTTCAATGCTTCCATCATGTCTAAAATGGAAAATTGTATGGACACAAGTGAGGAAAAATAATTTTGACAAGCATTGGAATTAAAATTTAGAATTTTGCCCAAAATAAAACCAATCTCGGATCACTATGATTTCAGGGGAAAGGAGTGTGAATATGGAAAGTCTAAGTCCAAAAATGGATTTAGGACGTGAAATTGTGTAGGGGTAGGACAGGTCATGATTTTTGGAATAATAAAATTATACCAGGTATAAAAGAGAGAGACCAGTGCCCCTAAGAGTAGTTCCACAACTAGGCATTCTAGGGAGAGATAATAAATTGTAGGCATTTAGAAAATGAGCTTGAATGAGTAATAACTCATTTACACTATATAAATATTGTAGGATACGATATTTACTGGGTAGAACCAAAGAGTTGGTAGAACAATTAGTCAAGGAAAAACATTCAGGTAGTACTTCAATAATTATTGTGATATGCTGCATGTATTGTATGCCATGAATGATACTAAGACTGAGACGTGGGGACACCCAGGAGACAGTATGACTCTTTAGGTCCACTATTAAACTGATATGGGCTGATACCTATGAGACGGTGTAATCATTTCTGGTTCACCATGAGACTAAGACGGTGTGATCGATTCCGATTCACCACTAGCCTATGATGGG
Organism: Acacia concinna; assembly: GCA_037177275.1. NCBI lineage: Eukaryota > Viridiplantae > Streptophyta > Magnoliopsida > Fabales > Fabaceae > Acacia > Acacia concinna. Next base: position 14,650,148 of record JBAGKO010000014.1, read on the forward strand.
TGAATGTCCATGAGGCTAAGGCAGGGATACCCATAAGACGGTATAACTGTTTACGGTCTGCCATATGACATGAGACATGCATTGTACTTTGTATTGTTATGATGATAATGACTTGAACAATGCATATGTTCTGATGATGATACTGATGATTGTGATATGATAATGTGAATGGTTACTTTTCATGTTTAGTATGTTTTCATTTATTATCAATGACTATCTATTGCTACTAAGATTAATTCAAATCTCACCCTTTTCCTTCAAAATTTAATATACCTAGCTAGAGGAAGTGGATCCCATGGCAAAGACGTAGAGACCGGATACTAAAAGTCCGACTCAAGGATATTTTTTTGTTTAAGTTTAGTAATTTTAGTCTTGAAACTTTGAGATGATGTACATATTTGTAAATCATCACCTTCATAAAAATTGAATTATTTTGAGGAAATCTAAATTCTATAAGGACGTTACCCTTCACAAAAAAGTCATTATAAAAAACCGTGGTGATTGAAATTGTGTTACTCATAAAACAAAATATGATTATGCCTATTTTCAATTGAAAATCATATTACTTCAAGATGCACTTTCAATGCATGTACTTAATAATCCGTATAAATACACTGCATGACCACTCCATCCAGACATAAACATCAAAACTCACTGTCTTTGTTTTTTTAGTGGAATAGAGATAAAATTAAAGTATTACTTGTAAAAAAAATTGTTGTAATGGTGGTTTGAATTTTCGTATTGTAATTCATATTCAGAGGTCTCCATTGTATATTTTTAAAGGAATTTGTAACATCCCAATTTTTGGAAACCACATTAAATCATAATAAGAGCATAATTTTATGATTTTATGTGTAATTTTGGGGTGAATTATGAAGAAATGAATTTCTAAGAATTTCTGCCTGGAATGTCATCAGTACAAGCTTAAATTTAGGGAAATTCGAGGAAAAATAGTAAACGATGGAATTAATTCCTAAGAATGATTGGGGAATATTTTTGGAATATTTGA
>JBAGKO010000014.1:14701755-14714579 GCA_037177275.1 Acacia concinna
TCATTGAAGATCTGATAGTTTATATGAATTCAATTCCAAGTTCAGCAGGACCGCACCTAGTTCTCTTTCTTTCTGTAATAACATAACATTTAGTTCTGCACTCATTGTATCACATTCACATCTATCTTTGCACTTGTGGCATCAAAGACTTGCACACTATCCCTTTGTTGGACTTTCCAAAGTTTTAAAACATTGTAATATGCCTTTTTCTAGTTCTAGTGATCATTTTTGTTCTGCTTGCTGTATGGGCAAATCTCACAAACTTGTTACTTCAGCTTCTACTACAATTTATAGTATGTCACTTGAACTGGTTTCAATTGATTTGTGGGGACCTGCTGCTTGTCCCTCTACTAATGGCAATCTCTATTATATCTCTTTTGTTGATCACTACTCACAGTTTTGCTGGATCTATCCTATCAAGAAAAAATCTGATACATTCTCTATATTTCTCTATTTTAAGGCTATGGTTGAAACTCAGTTGAATACTAAACTCAAGGCTATACAAACTAATGGTGGAGGTGAATTTAAGTGTCTAGATTCTTATCTTGCTTATGCTGGTATTTTACACAGATATTCCTGTCCTTATGCTCACTATCAAATGGGTGTTGTAGAGAGAAGACACCGTTATATTGTTGATACTGGTCTCACAATGTTGTCTCAAGCTAACTTGCCCTTGAAGTTTTGGGATGATGCCTTTCTTGCAGCTGTATATGTTACAAATTTATTGCCATGTTCTGCTATTAGTCATGTCTCTCCCTACACTAAACTATTTCATAAGTCACCTAATTACTCCTTTCTTAGAGTTTTTGGTTGTTCTTGCTATCCTCTTTTGTGTCCTAGTCAGTCCCATAAATTGTCCTTTCGAGCAGTTGAGTGTACCTTCTTAGGATATAATCTATCTCACTGTGATTATAAATGTCTTGCTCCAAATGGTCAAGCCTATATATCTCATAATGTCAAATTTAATGAGTCTATCTTTCCTTTTCAGAAAATACTTTCTCCAGTCACCTCTTCCCCTTTACCTTTTGTCAACCCCTCTAGTATTATTCCTCTTGTGTCTCTCTCATATCCCGTGCCTTCCACTTTAGTCCTCTCTCCTCCTTCCTCCTCCTGTCACACTCATATACCATCTTGTTCTATTGCTCCTTCCCCTTCTCTACCTTGTCCTTCTCCTCCTTCTCCTCCTATTAATACTCACCCCATGATGACTTGTGCTAAACATGGCATTCACAAACCCAAAGTACTCTCTGCTGCTTTATCAACTTCAGATCCCAGATATATCCCTCCTTCACCTTAGGATGCACTTCAAATACCTTATTGGAAGCAAGCCATGTAAGATGAATATTAGGCCCTTCTTCGGAATTCCACTTGGACTCTTGTCAAACCACCTACTCATCATCCTGTCATTGGCTGCAAGTGGGTTCTACGCATTAAGGAAAATCCTGATGGTTCTATCAACAAGTACAAAGCTCGGTTAGTGGCAAAAGGCTTTCATCAGACCCACGGCTTTGACTACAATGAAACTTTCTCTCCTGTTGTCAAGCCCATTACAATTAGAACAGTGCTCAATGTAGCTTTGCATCATTCTTAGTCTATTTCTCAGCTTGATGTCAATAATGCCTTTCTCAATGGCAAGTTGGAGGAAGAGGTTTACATGACTTAGCCTCTAGGATTTGAATCTTCTGATTCTTCTCTCATTTGCAAGTTGCATCGAAGTCTTTATGGGCTCAAACATGCTCCTAGAGCCTAGTTTCAGAGACTGATTTATGCTCTTCACATGTTTGGCTTTACGTCCAGTAAGTGTGATCCCTCATTGTTTATTCATCACTCTTTTACTAATCTCACCTATGTCCTTGTTTATGTTGATGATATTTTTATCACTGGGACATCTAATTCTTACATTGACAAACTAAAACAGTGGCTTAATCAAGAGTTCTCTCTCAAAGATCTTGGTGATCTTCATTACTTATTGGGTATTAAGGTCAAACGGCATGGCTCTACTGTTATTTCTTTATCTCAGCAGAAATACATTACTGATTTGCTTACCCGGGCTAGTATGCTTCAGTCTAAAGGAGTGGTCACACCAATGACTGCATCTAAGAAACTTAGTCATCATGATCCAATTTCCTTTTCTAATAGTCAACTCTATCGGTCTCTTGTTGGTGGCTTGCAATATGTTACTATCACAAGACCTGACATTTCCTTTAGTGTCAACAAAGTTTGCCAATATATGCAAAATCCTAAGGCCAGTCATTAGAGAGCTGTCAAACATATCCTTAGGTATCTCAAGAACACCATTTCTCATGGTTTTATGTATACTAAGTCACCTCGATTGAATCTTACAGCCTTCTATGATGCTGATTGGGGTAATGATGTTGATGATCATCGGTAAACCTCTAGGTTCTACATATACTTTGGAGGCAATCTCATTTCTTGGGCTGCCAAGAAACAACCCCTAGTCTCTAGATCCAGCACTGAAGTTGAGTACAGGAGTCTAGCATATGCCACAGCTGAAGTTTTATGGCTTCAGAGTTTACTATCAGAATTAAAAATTCCTCATTCTCATCAAATTCCTCATATTCTGTGTGATAATCTTAGCACTGTGTTACCCTCCAAGAATCCTATCTTGTATCATCGGACTAAACATATGGAACTTGATTTATTCTTTGTCCGCGAACGTGTGCTCCAGAACAAGTTACTTGTCACTCATATTCCATCTTTGCATCAAGTTGTAGATCTTTTTACAAAGCCTTTGTCCACCACCAGATTCAGCTTTTTTGAAGTCTAAACTCCAGGTTCAAGACACCTTAAATTTACGGGGAGCTGTTAGAGTATAAGCTTAGGCGGTTATGACTTAGTTAAGTTAATCACACTTGTAACAAACTTCTAACCATAGTTATTGTCTTAACTACAGTTACACCATCTTTTACAATTGTATATAACAGAGTCCTAGTGCACTATTGTACATTCATTGACTTAATAATATTTTAGTTTCTCAATTTCTTTTCATCTCTTTCACCTTTCCTCTTTCTTTGAATCCTTTGGGTTCTTCACAGGCCCCACCCAAAAAAAAAATAGTGCATCATTACATAAGACAACATTAGCCTATTGGTATTATTTTTTCTCAAGGAATACTTATTTATAATTTTATGGGACTTTTCTATAATTTTTTCCCAGTCAGAATATTGAATGTTAAAAAAACAACATTGCATCCTTTTTAATATTTTAGGTCCACATTGCACAACTTGATAATTTAGAATACCAAGTGCTCTTAAGAGAATAGTTTGAGAGCAAAAATGCCCTTCAATTAAAAAATACTCCTTCTAGTTTTAATTATAAGACTCAATTGACTTTTTTGAAGAATTTTAAAGAAGTTAGTTACATTACTTTAAAACATTAAAATTTATTGTTTTTCTTCAAATTATTTTGTTTGACTCATGAATTAATATATAATATAATAGACACAACATATGATATGACTAGATAATTTATTTTGCTTCCTCAACTTCAAAAAAAAAAAATCAACTGAGCTTTATAATTAGGATGGAAGATAATACATTAGAAGGCTGAAATAATTAGCTAGAATAAATAAACTTATCTGCAGCACTTACACCAAACAAAGAAGATCCAGCCTTAAATATGTCTTTAAAAGCAAGAGTAGCTAAGGTGGTATAGCCACCAGCAGAGCACCCAGTAATACACAATCGTTCCCCATCAACCTTTCCACTGTCCACCTGTATAACAAACCATTGATATCATAACTCTTCATCAAATAGAATTAAGGCAAGAACTAATTGCACAAAGTGATTACCAAATAATTAGCACAGCTACAACAGTCATTGACGTCCACTATGCCCCAGCATTTTAGAAGTCTTTCTCGGTACTCTCTCCCATAACCTGCCAAATAATGATTTTATCAGACCAAACTCAAATTCCATTAAACATCCAATAGGTTATTTGTAATAAGAAGGGCCAAAAACAAGAAGGCTAGTTGTGAAAAACTATCAGCTTTGAATATGGAGAAAATTCAAAAGGTAATGCATTAAAGAATTAAGAATATAATTTTGTAGTTAATGAAGGAAACAAACCAGTGCTTCCACCATAATTAACATCTGCATATGCCCAACCTCGACTGGTGAAGTACTGAATGCTCAGATTTAAAACTCCACGTGCTTCATCTGTTGGTCCTCCTAAAATATTCAATAAAATATCATGCATATGAATATGGTTGACATACTCAGTCGAAATTTTATAGTAACATCATTTGGCAAGTTCTCTAACGGTAGCAAAATGCAATAATTATGATAATCATGTAATCTATTATTTTTCACTTGAATGATGCAGGACTAGGGGAAAATACCATGGCTATTTAATAACAAGGGAGGCTTCTCCCCTTGGCTGGCTTGATAAGTAGGATTGTATGGTGGATAAAAATAAGCATAGGCATTTTGTCCAGGAACTTCAGTGGGGAACTCGATTAACTCTGGCTTACAGAAGTATGAACTATACTTTAAACTATCTGGCAAGGAGGACCAGACAATATTGAAGTCAAGAACTTTTGACTTCTGATCATCCAAAGCCACCTGAAAAGCAAGAGCTATAAGGGGCATTGAAAATTGAGATAACTCAGACATTGAAAAGGAGGGCATCAGCACCTTGGCTAGTGAAGATGGATGAACTGCAGACGCTCCCTCTACATATAGGCCATCTTTCATAGAAGTCTGCATTGCATGTCTCAAAGTATTAATTGGTTACCACCTTAACAGGTTTTAGGTAAACCAAAAGGACAGAGGAAATAGAGAAACAATTTTAAAAATTACAATGTTATCGATATCTGTGAAAGGGATATCAAGCACTGTGATTGTTGAGCTTTCCACAGCATCAAGAATTCCAAGATATGACCTCGCCTTTTGCCTATACACACACCAAAAAACTTAAATGAACTATAATTGATGACATGTGCAAACCAACTATATAAGAAAAGCTGAAACAACAATGGCAAGCAAGTGATAATCCAGAAATCACCTGTAACTGCAAGCAATCAATGTTTTCTGCTTATCACTCTGAATAAATTCATAAGAATTCAAACCAAAAACCCATGATGGCCTTGTAAATTCAGCATTCAAAGGATAAACAGGCATGACCTTATTCTCAGACTCAATCTGTGGCCAATAAAAATAAAACCAGAAACAGAAAGAATCAGTAAATCCATTAACGATTTGTTGTATGTCCAACCGGAGAACATGTTCATGCAAACCAACTTTTGCCACAATAGTCTATTCGCACTATAAGATAATCAGAAATGAAATAGACAATCATACTTGGACGACTAAAGCACTAACAGGGAGCATTGTATTGGCAAACAACTTGGTACTCTTGCCAAGTAACAGGAACAATTCTATATCATGCAAACAATTGACAAGATATTGTATAACAAATTAATATTGGCGTTTATCAACGTTGAAAAGAAAAAAGGTAATGGAAGACAATATTTAACGTCCTGCAAATTAAATAGGAAAAAGAAACTTAGTAACTTATGTTAGATATTTTATTAAATATGATAATATTATATTTTGATATTTATTCAGCTATATTTTGGATAATTGATTATATAAAGATATTCTAGATATTGCTAATTAATTGTTTTGATCAATTAAGAATTTGAATAATATCTTATTAGTTTTACACATTATCTATTTAATATATTTTGGATAAAATATCTCCCGATTGTGTCCCGCATAAGATTTGGATAGAGATTTGGTTTAGGGTTACTTGCCTTACCGGTAAAGCTGTTACAAGCCTTGATGGGAGGTAATAAATAGCCTAGATTGGGTATTAGAGTAGTATCATAAAAATATGTACTTGCTCCCCTGAGGTTTCCTGATAGGTGATGGCAATTAACAGTCCATCACTGTGCCACAATCTTCCTGTTAGAAGAATCCCCATCTTATTCTAATATAGATTCTCATTTATAATTTCTTTTATTTCAGATAGAGAGATACATGGTTCGACTAACTATGGCTTGAGGTGTTTCACATCAAGTCTTCCGCTGCTGCTCTTATAGAATTCACATACAGTATTTATATATTATTAGTTGGATTATTTCAACATATCAAACTAGTCATATCCTCCTACATCGTTCCGTATACACCTTTGAATTTTCAAACATCTTAGTTAAAGCAATGACCATCCTTCCCAATGTGCTTCTTTTTACCAATATGCTTCTTCTTTTCTTCCTTCCATTGGCTTTTTCTGAACCTGATATTAATGTTATCAGGAAATCTCAGCCACTTCTTGGTGATGGAAGAACCACCTTGGTGTCTAAAGATGAAAAGTTTGAACTGGGATTTTTCAGCTTAGGCAGCCATCCACTTCGATATATTGGAATCTAGTTCAAAACCATACCTGTTTGAACAGTTGTATGGGTTGCCAACGGTGAAAACCCAATCAAACACATTTCAGGAAACTTTATCTTAAACAAAGAGGGAAACCCTGTACTTCTGAACAAGAATGAAATTAGGATGAGAACTAAGAACCGCTCTTTATCGGCATTTGACAGCATGGAAGAACAGGCATGATCCTTCTCCAGGAGACTTTAGAAGCGAGCTCAAGCTTCTCAATTTACCAGAAAAGGTTTTATGGTAAGTCTTCACAGAGTATTACAAGATGGGCGCTTGAAATGGTGTTTCATTTAGTGGCTCTTCTTCAGTTAACAGCAACATAACATAGGTCTCCAACAAAGATGAGGAGTATTTCATGTACACTTTCGACAATGAAACATATATTTTTATATATATGTCTAACCAAACAAAATATGCAATGCAAAGGTTGATCTGGGATGAAGAAATGAAGATACCCAAATTTGGACATCTTTTGGTGATTTACCGAGAGATAATAGCAAAAAGCACAATACGTGCGGATCCAATGGAAATTGTATCATTGAATTATCCAAATGCCAATGCTTGAGAGAATTCAAGCCAAAATCACCCAAAGTTTGGGATATGTTTGACACTTTGACTGTACATAAGGGTGTGTTCATAAACAACAGTGGAACTGTAAGAAGAAAGGTCAAGACAATTTTCTGAAATTCAGTGGGCTAAAATTACCAGATACTACACATACTTGGGTTAATGCATGTGTGACACTTGAGGAGTGTAAAGCCAATATCTGGGAAAATTGTTCTTGTACAGCTTATGCTAATTCAGATATCAGCAGAGGAGGTAGTGGCTGTGCCATGTGGTTTGGTGATCTAATTAATATGATTCAAATGTCAAATATTGACCAAGATCTATATATTCACTTGCCGGTACAAATACAGAAATAGGGGTGTGAGTGTGTCCTTTTTATCACTCATCTGTTCACCTTTTGGGTGTTTAGCTAACTCATTTTCTGTGCATTGCTTACAATGTGAAGCTAACCCTGCTTGTGATAGCAGCTACCATTTTAGCAGCTGTTGTGATGCTTTTCACCTTCCTCTGTATTTATAAGAGAAGAAGAAAATCTAGAAGCAAACATAGTTAGGTTTTTGCTTTATCCATTTTAAAGAGTATAAAAGGACAAATTTTGAATGTTGTTTCTGCATTTATCCTTACAAATCATGTATGTTATATGCCTTGCTTCAGTGGAAAATGATAGAATCTTGTCCATAGAAAATAGTGATGAAGACACTGCTAAGGAAGATATGGAACTTCCTCTCTATTACTTGGATATAATAGCTTGTACTACTGACAACTTCTCATATGACAATAAGCTTGCACAAGGGGGTTTTGGACAAGTATACAAAGTAACTTGCAATAAACTGATGTGCAAGAGTAGATCAAGTGATTAGCCTTTTGATTTATGATTTCATAAATGAAAATATTTTTATGGTTGGGTATGTTAGTTGATGGTCCAGGGAATGCTGTCAAGCGACTTTCAAAAACTTATGATAAAGGAATGAAAGAATTCAAGAATGAAGTTATATTATGTGTCAAAACTTCAACATCAAAATCTTGTTGTTGCCTCCAAGGAGAGGATCAACAAGTAGGGTTAGTGTCATTACCAACTGAAGGATATTATAAAACTTTAAGTGTACTAACTGTTTTTGTGCAATGAGATGGCTTAAGGTTCATTCATAACAGTAATTATACAATTTGTAATTGTAAGACAAATTAAACTTTTCATATGAGCAACAACTAAATAATTTTTATTCCAATCCTTATATGGAGAATTTATAGTAAGATTTTATTCATGATGAATGAAATATGTGGAAACGAGCAGAAGTGTTGTTGAATGAATGTAATTAGTATGAATAAACCTAACATAAATATCAGTGTTTCCTTATGAAAATATGTTTTTGACACCTAATGAATCGCATGGTTAGAAATTTAGAATTATAGACATATACATAAGTGATATCTTACAACATAAGCAGGATCTCCTTGAGGAAAAAAACAAATAATCCACTTTTTGAAAAATACCAACATGTTAAGAAGGTGCTTAAACAGGCAATGAAGAAATCTTAGTGAGTGATAGAGAAATAGATATTCATATATGGTAATATAAGAGTAATTCAATGTGCTCAATTGAACAAAATGTAAGGAAAAATGATGTTGTTCCATATGAAATAATTGCTTATAATATAAAGTTTTCTCTCTAGATTGAGAGTCTCTCAGGGTTTCTCCTGGTCTTGAGCTAAGTCTCTCATCCTGTTTGTTGGGTGATTCAGTCAAGGTACTGAGGTGGTTTTAATCTTAGTGCATTGTGTGGGTGAGCAAAATAGTATTAGACTGAAATGGCTACAGAAGGTTTAACTTTCCAAATGCAATGGAAAGGGGGAATGGAGAGTCAAGAAGATCCTAGGCTACTGGTAGGAAGAGTTATTTCGGACGTAAAAGTTAGTCTGGGTGCGATTCGGGAACAAGCCAGGGCAGCGTGGAAGCCGAAGGGCATAATGGAAGTAAATGTTCTAGGTTTCAACCTCTTTTCTTTCTCTTTTGAGGAGGAGGAAGATGCAAGGAAAGCTTGGGAAGAAAGCCCGGGGGTGGTGAGGCATCACATTTTGTGCCTTGAAAGAAGAAAGCCTTTTTTATGTGATAGCGAGGTACAGATAAACAAATGTAGGTTCTGGGTCCAGTTTCATGACATTCCTCCTGAGGGTAAACTGATAGTGAATATTCAAGCTATGGCAAGTTTTCTCGGAAAAGTTATTGAGGTAGAAAACCCAGAGGAAGAACGTCTTAGAGGAAGAAGCTTTTTTAGAGCAAGGGTGGAAATTGATATTGATAAACCACTGGTTGCTATGTTTAACGTGCCTAGACCGAATGGATTACCAGATGCAAAAGTGAGGGTGAAATATGAAAAGTTGGTAAAATTTTGCTTTATATGTGGAAAACTGGGTCATGACGATAGAACTTGTGGTAATGATGAGGATGATGATCCGATGAATGAGTCTCGGCGTGTCTTTGACGCTAATATGTGTGCCCAACCAGTAAGGACAAACCAGCCATCGCCGGTGAAGAGAAACTCCGGCAGAAGCCAGAACCGGCGTAATGGAAACGGAGAGGGTAGAGAGGAGGCTAGCTGGTACGGTGACGGTAGGAGGGCTGAGCTGCACGGTGCCCAAGAATTTTCTTTGAAAGGAGTTGGTGAAATGGAGACTATTGGGGATGGTGATGTCTGGACAACATTAATTGCTAAAGGTGGTGACAAGGGAAAGTATGATAGCGAGGGGCCCACAAAGATGTTATCCCCAAATAAAGAAAACGAAAGCAGTAGGGTGGGAGAATGGCAATTAAATAAAAAGGAAGATTCTTTTAGTCAAATTGGTGGGCCAAATGCTAAAGCCCACCGTGCTCTTACATTGTCTCATAGGGAAGGAAGTGGGTCTGGGCTCGGGAAAACTGAAGAGGGCCATAATAATATGATAGTGCTGCGTGAGGAAAGAAGGGCAGAAAACAGTGGCCAGGAAATTGTTGTACACGTGAATGAAGAAGAGATAAATGGTTTGGTGGGCCAGGTTGAGAGAGTTAACTTAAAAAGAGGGGCTGATGGAGAATTGATGTCTCCCCAACCGAAAAGAAGAAAGGCACATCAGTGGGATTCTCCGGGCTTCACTGGTTTTAGGCAGTGTGCAGAGGACGATTTGCATAAGATAATGGAACAAGAGGAGGCAATCTGGGGAACGAATCAGGAATTTCAGTCAAAGCAAAGTGTGGAAATGGAGATGACTGATGAGGTGCAGATTGATATGGAAGAGAAATTCACAATAGTGGATGGCAGAAATACAGAACAGGTACGAACTCTTAAAGTTAGAAGAAATAAAATTAGAAGGGCTCTGTTTCAAGGGGAAAATTCTAGCTCTGTTTTTGAATGGCGCGGTGGCTGGCCGTCTGCAGCCACCCAGAGGCCATGAGTTGTATTGCTTGGAACTGTCAGGGGTTGGGAACCACTCTGACAGTTAGAAACTTAAGGTTCCAATGCAGGAAACTGAAACCGGATTTAGTTTTTCTGTCAGAAACTCTGATGAAAAAAGAAAAAAGTGAGAAAATTAGAAGGAAGCTGAAGTATGAGTATGGAGTCTGTTTTGAACCTATTGGTAGGTCAGGTGGCTTATGTCTGTGGTGGAGAGAAGGGGTGAGGGTGCATATAGGGGTGTTGAGCAGATTTTTAATACATGTAGATGAAATATGTATTGATGAGGTTAAATACGGAATGATGACATTTGTATATGGGCCTCAAGAATATCATAAGAAATTAAGATGGTGGGGAAATATAACTAATTTGTGTCCTCAAGAAACCGTGCCATGGGCTGTTATGGGTGATTTCAATGACATTTTGTATGGGTCTGATAAGGAGGGAGGAAATGAAAGGAATCAATGGGCTTTACAGAGATTTCAGAATTTTATGATTGATTGCAATATGATGGAAATAGATACTAAAGGTAACAAGTTTACATGGAGCAATAATAGAGGGGGTGATGAGTATATAAGAGAAAAGTTAGACCGAGCTGTCATCAATTGCAGATGGAGGGAGGAATTCCCCATGGCACAATGTCATGTCCTTGAAGCAATAGGTTCAGATCACTGTCCTTTGTGGCTTGAATTTATGCATAAGGAAAGGTTTACACCGAAACTGTTCAGGTTTGACTTGAAGTGGCTGACTCACCCTGAAATACTGAAAATAGTGAAGGAGAACTGGAGGGGGGAGATGGGAGGTGCATTGTTGAGTTTTGTTGCCAATTTATCTGACTTAAGCCTTGTGTTGGAGGAATGGAGTAAAAAAGAATTTGGGAATGGGGCCGTGGTTATCAGAAAACTTGTGAACAAAGTGAATCAGTGTTTAAGTAGAGAGTGGAATGATGAAGTGGCACAGGAGATAGCAGATTTAAAGAAGAAAATCAATGAGCTATGGGAACAGGAAGAGCTTTTTTGGGCACAGAAGTCTCGGGTGCAGTGGTTAAAGTGTGGAGACCAGAATTCTAGATTTTTCCATATGACCACTATCAGACGAAGAGCTAGAAATAAAGTCATTAGGATAAAGAATGGGCAGAACGAATGGGTGGACCAAGATGAGCAGATTGAACAATGTTTCTCTTCCTTTTATTCGAAGTTGTTTAACAGCAATCCTGATAGGGAGTTTGAAGATATATTGGCATGTATTGACAAAGTAGTAGATAAAGAAGATAATGATTTTTTGATGACAGAGATCCTGAATTCGGAAGTTAAAGCTGCTGTATTTGAATTGGGTGGATCAAAAGCTCCGGGACCAGATGGCTTCACAGGAAGCTTCTATCAAAATGCTTAGGAGATTGTGGGCCCACAGGTATGTGATCTTGTTCGTTCTTTTTTTAATAATGGTTTTCCTCTTGATGCTATCAACAAAACAGATTTAGTTCTAATCCCCAAAGTTGAGAGTCCAGTGTCTGTAAGTGATTATAGGCCAATCAGCTTGTGCAACTTCTCATACAAAATTTTCTCCAAAGTGTTGTCAAATAGGCTCAAACCATTACTGAGTAAAATAATAGCTGAAAGTCAATGTGCTTTTGTCCCGGGGCGTTTGATTCAGGATAATATTATAATTGTGCATGAGGCTTTCCATCATTTGAAATCTAAGAGATTGGGTACATGCGAGCTTGCTTTGAAACTAGATATGAATAAGGCATATGATCGGGTGGAATGGGATTTTTTGTGTGCTGCTTTGCATAAATTGGGTTTCAGCCAGGAGTGGGTGAATAGAGTATTCTGGTGTTTGAACTCTGTTACTTTCTCAGTGATGTTGTCTGGGAAACGGGTGTCAGAAATTACCCCAAAGAGAGGGCTTCGCCAAGGAGACCCTCTTTCGCCTTATTTATTCATAATTGTTAGTAATGTGCTATCAAGGTTAATTGAGAAAGCTGAGCAGCTGAAATTCATAAAAGGTGTTCGTCTGGCCAGGAGAGGGCCAATGCTGACTCATAGTTTCTTTGCAGATGACTCAGTCTTTTTCTTGCAAGCCAATGTTGAAATGTGCAGGAATCTGAAAGATATACTAGATGCTTACTGTGATGCCTCAGGGCAGATTATTAATGTCAATAAGTCTTGTCTCTATTTTTCAAAAAATACATCTGATCTTATAAAAGAAGAGGTTGGGCATGTATTTCAGGTACACACAGTGGATATACCAGGGAACTATCTCGGGTTACCTATAACGTGGGGGAGATCAAGGGCACAAGTTCTGAATTTTGTGATTGATAAGTTAAAAAAGCGAGTTCAAGGATGGCAGAAGAATTTTCTATCAGAAGGAGGACGAGAGGTATTGGTTAAATCAGTTGCAAACTCTATCCCTGTCTACCCAATGTCATGTTT
>JBAGKO010000014.1:14723518-14745679 GCA_037177275.1 Acacia concinna
TCAGCACAAAGTAGCGAAAACCATTACTTTTCTTGCAAAAACCATTACTCAAATAGCGAAAATCACTACTGTTCACGTTAGCGAATTTTGAGGTGGAGAGAGAGTGATCAATATAGGTTAACACGGACTAGCAAAATCCATTGCTATGCTTACGAAAAACATTACTCATCTTGCAAAAATCACTACTGTTCACATCAGCGAATTTAAAAAACTCAATTTGATCCATAGTTCCTTAGTGTCTTTTTGAAATGTTAACATCTATTTTGAGGTTTTGGAATTTAGGGAGATATTTTTTTAGAATTATCCTTTTAAAATTGTTAACAGTTGCCGCAGTAGACATGTTGTCTTAAAATATTTAAAAAACATAAAAGTTAAAAGATGTTAATTTTTTTTGTTTCAATTTTAATTAGTGGATTAAAAATAGTTTTTAATTCACCATTATTTGATATTTGTTAAATAGTGTTAATAGTTGTTAATTTGCACGTGTTAAAATGGATGATACTTTATTCATTTCAATTTTGATTAGTGGATTAAAAACATATTTAAATTGGGTTAAAGTGTAAAAATGACAACCAACTATTTCCATAGATGCATCCAGCATAATTAGCTATTTTTTGGTGTAAAAATAGACATCGTTAAGTTTTTTGGAGCAATAATGATAATGTCACTACTATAAAAAAGAGATATAACGTTTGTAAGTTACATTTGTTTTTTTAAAAAATAGAAGTTAAAACAAACACAGTGGCATTATTGTAATAATAGAGGCATTTTTTACACCTCTTTTTTTAAGAACAGACGCTAAGGTGGGAGTAGGCGTCTCTTCTACAAGAGAAGACACCAACTTGACATATGTTTAGACACAACAGAAGCCAAGTTGGTGTCTGTTCTTGACAGAACAGACGCCAAGTTGGCGTCTGCATTGGAATAGATGTACTGTGCGCGTATGTTCCAGCTGGACAGACGCACACTTGTGAGTCTGTTCTGCTATGAATAGACACTATATAGTCTGTCGACACCTAATTACATCTTTAACACCTACGCCTACTAATGTTTTGAAAAAATCGACGTTAAATATGAATATTTCCCTTCTATTCTCTCGTCTTTTGAACTATTTCTCTCCTATATATTCTCTCGTCTTCTAAAGTGAACTATTTCTCTCTTCTTTCATCTGAAACACTACCCACCTCCCTTCCTCATCTCTGTTGAGCTCCTTCTTACAGTGTGTCCCTTAGTTGCTTGAGAAGTTTCACCAAATTACTGGAAGCACTCGTCTCTCAAAAATTAAGCAACAGGTATGGTCACTTTAATTTTTTTTTCTCTTTTGATTGTGTTAATTTTATATTGCATTAGGTGACTTTAAATTTTTTTTCTCTCTTCTCATGTGTTAATATTGCTCTTGTTAATGCGTTCGCCACCTATGCTTGAAATTTTTTTCCTAGTCCCTATATTGCTTTGTGCGTTAGGGATGGTTAGGAGGTTTTGAAATTTTTTGAGTTTAATCTAAGATTATTGATTATAAAAAAATTAATTACGTAATTTATTTAGTTGAAATGGTGCTACTTTCAAGAAGGAAAGGAAATTTAAAAAGAAGTGTTTTCTTCAGTAACAATTTTTTAAAAAGTAATAATTTTTCTATGCGTCCATTTTTTAAAAACAGACACACATTAATGGTGTCTGTTGAAAAAAAAAGGATGCCTATATGCGTATGTTTTTTTGAAAAAAAAGGACACCTATATGAATCTAATTTTTGAAAAAAAAGACGTCTATTTAGGCGTCTGTTCCTCCTTAAATGGACATATAATATTAGCGTCCATTTCAACACCAGTCGTCTTTTCATTGAACTTTTTACGTCTCCCGCATAGACGACTGCTTGAAAATAAACCCGGAAAGTGTTTTAAAATAGATGTTAAAACACTTATATGTAGTAGTGTGTCATTAAATGAAGTTAACGTTATTAGTTCTTTTTAAAATGTGGGTCTCACTCCCTATTATTTTATTATATTTTTAAATGGTTAAGATGCAAATTTAACAAGGACCTATCTTTTTGGGGGCATCCAACACAATTATTTTTCCTAAAAGCATTTACAAGGCAGATATGTGTATTTAAATAAGAGCATTTATATTAACACCCTTACTTTATTCTTTTTATAAGAGCATCTACAACACAAATATGAGCATTTACTGAATATCCAAAAAAATTTAACTTCCCAAAGTATTTTAATTCCCTTTAGTTATAATGTAAACACACATATTTGTGTTATAAATACTCTTATAAAAAGCATAAAGTAAGGTCGTTAATATAAATGTTCTTATTTAAATACTCATATTATTTTCCTTGTAAACCCTCTTAGGAAAAATAATTGTGTTGGATGCCCCAAGCAAAATAGTACATTATTAAATTTGCACATTAATCTTTTAAAAATATATTAAAATAATAGAGAATGAGACCTATATTTCCAAAAAAAAAACTACCCACATTAACTTCACTTAATAGCATTGTCATTATTGCTTCAAAAAAAATTAATAATATCTATTTTTGCATCTAAAAATAGCTAATTGTGTTGGACGCGTCTATGGAAATAGTTGGTTGTCAATTTTGCACTTTAACCCTATTTAAATATGTTTTAATCCACTAATCAAAATTGAAACGAATAAAGTATCATCCGTTTTAACATGTGCAAAGAAACAATTATCAACACACAAATGTGAATGTTGGGGCCATTGTAGCATGATTGGCTATATTGTAGAATCTGAGCATGGACCCTGGGAACCATTCTTTTAATCATCTTAAGGTTTTGTGATTTGACATTAAAATAAAATGCTAGACCAAAGGAAAAAATCATGTCTGTCAACTAAAGAAGTGATTTGTTTAAATTCATACTTCTGTGCAGGAAACTTTAGGTACAAAACACTCCTAATTGGTGAGTTGACATTAGTGTTAAACGTAAGACTTATTTTACATATTTAGGGATAGTAATTCCCCATCCTATCTTCTTCTAGCTACCTACAATCATTTTCTTTCTTGAAAGGGAAAAAACTAGTTTTTAAAATATGGGCGTGTTGGCGCCATTAGATTATGTTGGTTCTTTGAAATTTACAATGCATATTATTGATCACATTATTTTCATCCAATGTTAGTCTCTCATATGAAAATAATGATTCTAAGATGAACTTTAGTTGTCCAAAACCATATCCGAAAATACATGTCACTGCAAAATTGAGCAGCCATTTGCATTCGCCTATCAAGCATTTACTGTGAATCTCACAACAGTTGTTACATTGACAGGGAAGCATGTAGAGTCATGGTTTCTGATTACTACTCCCTCCGGTCCTAATTATGAGGGTCCATTGAGTTTTTTGAAGAATCTTAAAAAAATCCTAAAAAAATTAATTACATTACTTTAAAACATTAAAATTTGTCGTTTTTCTACTTATGGACTAATATATAATGTAATAAAACACAATATATGATATGATTAAATAATGTAGTTAACTTTTTAAAAATTTTCCTAGGATTCTCCAAAAAACGTCAACGAGCCTTTATAATTAGGATCAAAGGGAGTATTGGCTAAGTGGAACCTTATTGAGATGTTCTTGTTAGGCTTCCAATTCAAATGAAAAGGAAACAAAAAGTGAAATAGTTCCCTCTAATGTGTTCATTTGATGACAATGATTAGAAAGTTGTACTTAACACTTTCACCATACCATACATATTTCCTAATTTTCAAGTGGGATGAGTTTTGCATTTGGTGGCACTCACATGACTAGAACTTCTAAATAGAAGTTATCCTTTTTCTTGTTTAAGATGTTGAGATTATTAGTGTTACTTGACATGATACAAAGAAAATTTTGACTGAGAATGGTCATGAAGGAGAGCAAGAAGACATAGAGCTGTCTTTCTTTTACATTGAAACAACTGTTCATGCCATTAATGATTTCTCAAAATGACAAGAAGCTTGGCAAGGGTGGTTTTGAACATGAATATAAGGCATATATGCAACATACATAGATAGAACAAAGGAAAAAAAGTTTCCTATTATTTATTACGATTTAGTTGTCTTTGAATGTCAACTTTTACGCTGCAAATAGGCATATGTCCAGAGATTGCTGCCAAAAGGTTATAAGAGGGATCTATATATACAACAATTGAAGGAATTTAATAATGAAGTTATCATGCGTGAGAAACTTCAACACTGGATTCTTGCTAAGGTTGTTGGCTGTTGCATTCAAAGAGAGGAGAAGATCCTCATTTATAAAAACATGCCCAACAAAAGTTTAGATTCTATTCTTTTTGGTCTATTTCTGAAAAAAATAAAAAATAAAAAATGGTAGTTAGCTTTATGGAAGTTTTAATTTGTTTCATGTTCAGATTTAATATGACTATGAAAGCTAACAAATTTTCACCAGAGGAAATCTCTAAATTGGCCATAGCACTGGTTGTAAAAATTGAAGCAAGGATAGGCTTATCAGATTGACTGGCTGGAAAGTGCCAGAAATTGAATACACTTGGATAGATCAGAGCATGAGTCTAGATTGATGTAGAGAGAAGTGTTTGATTAATTGTTCTTGCATGGCCTATACAAGTTCAAACATATCAGGAGCAGGAAGCGGCTGTGTTATGTGGTTTGGAGATTTAATTGATATCAGTTTGTGTAGAGTTCTATGACATATGTGAATGTACAGACCTTTGATTTTTACTCCTTTTTATTTCCCTAGTTACATTATATTAAACCTTGAAGTGGTTCGTTTTCCCCCCTTTTTTCCTGCCTATCATCCTACATGCATCACACATATCAAAGACCACTAGTCTCAAAAACAAAATAGCAAAAAGGATCCTCAATGGTCTGATTCTTTTGTTTCTTCTATATATGTTTTATGCCTCTCATCTTTTATATGCTTGGGTTGGTTGGATCTGGCTAAATGATGCCACATAGCTAAGCTTTTCATTAGTTTTATTCACTAGTTTTGACAAAGTTAATCATAAAAAAAATGTAAGCATGTGAAACTCTTGCCATTGGGTCCTATACTACATATAATAGACTTATGTGTAACTTGATATATATAATCTTATGCAGTGGTTGGTATCTTTGTTAATACCTTGATGAATCAATAACTACATTCTTTTGATGACTCTAAGATAAAAATCACCTTATTCAATTCGTAAGTCGTAACTTAGCAAAAATGTGTTTATTGTCTTGTTTCATCAGATACACGAATCATTACATACATAGGGAACCGATTTTTCTATATTCGACCAAAAGAATAGCGAAAAAGCTCTCTCTTCTGAGTACTGCGTTTTCCTTTAATGTTGAACTCAGGTCACCAAAGGACACCTCTGGATCGGCATAAATCTGATGAGCAAGATGATAGAATAAAGAAGAAGAAGTTAGGAGAACCTGTTGTGGAGATAATGGATGATCCGATGACCGAAAAAGAAATTGAAAAAGTGGAAGAAGGAGGTGTTGCTGATCAAACACATAAACATGTATCAGGAGCTACTAATGCATTACCAAAGCCTCATTGTTATAAAGCCTCTCTAATGGGTTTCAATGGTATTGCTCATGGAGAAACACCTATGGAAGAAGATGATTTATTTAATGCTGAGAAAGAAATATGCTAGGACCTTCCTGAAGACTTTGAAGAGGTGAAAAAACTAATGGAACTCTATCCGGTTGTTCCATACACTCAAGAAGAATTCAATGAATGGTGTGAGCCTTGGAATTACGCACTTATTTTAACTGTTCTGGGCAAAAAATTCAATCTTTATGTGCTCAAAGAGAAGCTCAAAAATTTGTGGGGGTTTGCAAATTTTGAACTCATTGACATCCCAAATAACTACTTCATCCTGTGGTTCAAGGACTTAGACAACTGGAAGCAACAATATAAAAAAGTGTTGTGTGATGGGCCTTGGGTTATTCAATAACATTACATGCTAGTTCAAGGTGGTCACCCTACTTTAATCCTTATCAAAATCCTCTCGGCCGTGTTGCAACATGGGTCCATATCCCTAATGTTCCTATGCAAGGATATAACAGTAACTTCATTTCCAGGCTTGGCGATTGAATCGACAGAACATTAAAGGTAGATATGAATACCTTAAGTGATTTTCAGAGCAAAGAATCTAAAGTGGAGAGAGCAAAATATGTTCGAATTTGAGTTGAACTAAATCTGCAGAAAAAACTTATACCTAAAGTCATTGCATATGGTTCAGTATTCAACATTGAGTATGAGGGGTTAGGACTGATTTTATTTTCTTGCAGATGCTTTGGTCACCGAAAGGAAGTGTGTCCTTACCACAATCACTCAAATACTCAAGGTACTGTGACTGTTGCTAATCTCCAGCACCCTGTATCGACAGCAACCACCACTCCTCCGGTGAGATAAACGGTCCAAAAATTAGAGGAAGAGGAATAGTTTGGTCCTTGGATGCTAATCCAATGGACAAATGGAGCTTGGGTTTCCAAGAGGTATGAGCAGGGAGGCAGCTGAAATCCTGACAATCGTACAAAGAATGAAGTGCAGTTGGTAAAAAAATCCCAATTTTCAGTAATAGATGATTTAGATAAAGAAGAAGCATTGATGAAGGCCGAAAGAGGAGAGAAACTGCGAGATGATGTCTTGTGTGTCAGAGAAGGGAAAACACTAGCTATTTAAAATAGAAATAAAAAGTCAACATCTGATGTTAATGAAGGTAGAGGCAAGAATGGACAAAGTGGAGTTCAAATATCTAAGTCTAGAGCTGAATATCGTCCTATTAGAAAAGAAACCAAACAAATGCAAACCAATATATGTATTGGGCCGAATTCAAGCAATGGTGGGCAGTTATCTAATATGGGCCATGTTGTTGAGCCTTCATGCAAGGAAAATGTAATACATGGGGAAAAAGATGGGAAACGCTCTCTAATGGGCCAGGAAAAGAGAAAGGACCAAAATATGCCAAGCCAAAGATTGCATGTAATTGTCTAAGGTAATTTGGACTCTATAGCTCTAGTAAATTCTCACATTCATGAAGAAGGCATTAATAAAGAAAACCAGGAAGAAAGTAAACTCTTTCCAGCCAATCCTTCAATTTCAAAAATCCAACTCCCTTTACAAATAATTGCAAATGAGCAACCAATTCAACAACCACATCCTCCAAATCCAAATGAATCTGATTTTGATGATGCTACTGAATTTATGGATGAACATGAATCAGTTGTAGGAGAGACACCTGAGGAAGAAATTGCTAATTACGGTGAATGCAAAGATTATCAGTAAGTTCTCCTTTTATGTCTATATTTTATTTAAATTATTTTTAATGATTATAACTTCATGGAATTGTAGAGGGGCAGGTAGCCGTACCTTCCCTATTATTGTGAAAGATATTGTTTACAGGTATAAAGTTGACATCCTTTGTCTTCTTGAACCTCGTATCAGTAGTCGCAAAGCTGATATTGTTTGTCGAAAACTTGGCTTTAGTAATTGGCTCAGAGTGGAAGCTACTGGTTTTGCTGGTGGAATATGGATTTTGTGGAACAAAGTTGATTTTGAAGTTAAATACATATTTTCTAATACTCAAATTCTTCATTGCAAAATCATTGACCTCCATAATAACAATTCTAGCTTCGTTTTTGTGGTGTATGGTGAAACCACTTCTTTTGGCTGACAATCATTATGGGATGCTCTCTGATCTCTTTCTACTAATCTCCTAGATCCTTGGTTGGTTTTAGGTAATTTTAATTCATATTTGTCGTCTGATGACAAGATAGGAGGGTCAACTCCTTCTTGCTTTGCTATGTCTCAATTTAGAGATTGTGTTGAGGATTCTGGATTAATTGAAACATTCTATCAAGGTGACAGATTTACTTGGGAGCAAGTTGGTCTTAAAGAAAGACTTGATTAGGTCTTCTCCAATATCAACTGGATATCCTTCTCTCCTAATGCCAAAGTCTCTCATGAACTTAAATTCAAATCCGATCATAGAGTTATTATGGTAGACTTTAATCCTCTAAATCAGAGGCCTGGTGGTAAAAAATTTTTTTTTATCAAGCAGCTTGGACCCTCGAAGATGACTTTCAAGAAATAGTGAAATCATCTTGGAGAAATTGCAACTGGAATGATGGGCTTCTGGAATTTACTCAATCTGCTATGAGATGGAATGAAAATCATGTTGGCAATTTTGCTAGGAAAAAATGCAAGATTATTAGAAGATTATAAGGCATTGATAGGAGAAGGAGAACCTCGCTTAGAACTGGACTCTTTCGGCTTGAAAAACAACTATGGAGGGATTATCACAAAGTTGTCGCTCAAGAAGAATTGGTTTGGTTCCAAAAATCTAGATGCAATTGGTTCAAGTAGGGGGACAAAAATATGAGATTCTTTCATGCCTCAACTATGGTTAGGAAGAAAAAACAACAAATTCTCGCTCTTAGGGATGAGTCAGGTGCTTGGATTGATAATCATGACAAGTTGAAGCATATGGCTGGGGATTTCTTTAAAAGCCTCTACTCTAGAGATCCAAATCTCACAAATCCTTCAGAATGGTTTTCAAATTTCCCTCAAATCTCCTTTTGAGCTTGAGAATATGGCAAGGAGTGTGGATAGAGTTGAGATTAAGAATGCTACCTTTAGTATGGGGGCTTTCAAAGTACCAGGGCCAGATGGTTTACAAGCTCATTTATTTCATTCTCAATGGGCTCTAATAGGCAATAAAATTTGTGATTTGATTGAAAAATGTTTTGCAGATTCGTCCTATCTTCGATCTATAAATCACTCTTGCCTTATTCCTAAGAATGATAATCCTGCTACCTTAAAGGACTTAAGGCCAATATCTTTATGTAATGTCAGTTTTAAAATTGTTACTAAGATATTGGCTAACAGGTTTCGCCTGATTATGGAAAAGTTGATAAGTTAGGAACAATGCAGCTTTGTTATGAATAGAGCAACTACAGACAACATTATCATCGCTCAGGAGGTCATCCACTCCATGAGAACTAGTACTAGTAAAAAAGGTTACGTTGCTGTTAAAGTGGATATAGAGAAGGCGTTTGATAGACTTGACTGGGACTTCATTAAAGATACTCTTATATGTCTGGGTATAAATGTTCATTTGATCTCCATTATCATGACCTGCATCACCTAAGCTAATATGTCCATTATGTGGAATGGGGATGCAAATCCCTCTTTTTCTCTGTCTAGAGGAGTTCGTCAAGGTGACCTTCTCAGCCCTTACATATTCATCCTATGTGTGGAACGCCTGGGTCACTTAATTAAATCAGAATGTGCTGCCAAGAGGTGGAAACATTTTTCCTTTAAGGCAAGAGGTCCAAAAATTTCTCACCTTTTCTTTGCAGATAATCTTTTTCTCTTTGCAGAGGCTAGTGTTCATCAAATGACTAAGATTAAAAATATAATGCAAAGTTTTTGTGCTGTATCAGGACATAATATTAACTTGGAAAAGTCAAAAATGTTTTGCTCTAAAAATGTTCATTTTAATAGAGCAACGGAGCTAAGCAATGCACTTGATATTAGGTTAACTGCTGATTTAGGAAAGTACTTGGGGGTGCCGATAATCCATTATAGGGTCAAGAATGCTACTTTTGCTCCTATTATTCAGAAAGTTCGCAAAAGGTTGTCTACTTGGAAAAGCAAATTTCTTAACATTGTAGGAAGAACAATCCTCATTAAAGTTGTCTTATCTTCTTTGCCAAGTTATCAGATGCATACTACTCTTATTCCTCTAGAATCCTAAAAGAGGTTGAAAAATACAGTAGAAAATTCTTATGGTCTCAGGACATGGAGTTAAGAAAGATGCATCTTATTTCCTGGGACACAGTGACACTTCATAAATGTCAAGGAGGGCTTAGTCTCAAGAATTTTCAATTAAAAATGAAGCCTTCATTATGAAACTCTGTTGGGGACTTATTACCAAACCACATATATTATGGGTTCAGTGCCTCAAAGCCGAATATAAATGTGGTGAAAGTAATATCCCTATCGTGATCAAAAGACCCAAATAATCCTTAGTATGGAAATCTATCTATTAGGTTTGGGACACTTTTCTTGATGGGATAGGTAAGCGTGTCAATAATGGTGAAACTACTAGCTTCTGGTAAGATTTATGGACTCCTCTTCAATCTCCCCTAATTTCTTATGTCCAAAATAATCAACCCCTTAATGCCAAAGACAAGGTTTGTGACCATATGAAACCGGAAGGTACATTGAACATTCAAAAATGGATGGGACTTCTCCCTAATTGGGTGATCAAAATTTTATCCAAAATGACACCTCCCACTAGTGTAACATCATATCGATTCACATGTAGGGCAGCTAAGGATGGGCACTTCTTGGTTAAATTTGCTTATAATTATCTCTCAAAGAGGGGTCAAACTACCTCTCATGATCTATGGGAACAAATATGGAGATGGTCAATTCCTAAAAAGATCAAGTTTTTCATGTGGCAGGTTGGCCATGAACGATTGCTCACAAATAAACTTAGAGCTAATAGAGGCCTTTCTCATATTACAAATTGCCCTTTTTCTTGTCAGCAAGAGGAAAGTGTGATTCATATTCTTCGTGATTGCAACAAAGCGAAAGGTATGTGGAATCTTATTTTAAATCCTAATCAAGTGTCTAAATTTTTTTCTGGTGACTTGCAGGCATGGCTTTCATGGAATTCCAAACATTCTTTGGGTTCTAAACGTTATGACTCTTTCAACTGGACAAGCGTCTTTAGCCACGTATGCTGGCTCCTCTAGACATCTAGATGTAAATTTGTTTTTGAAGGCTGTGTCACAGAAGCCAAAAAAAATATCCACTGTTTGAATTATACTCTCCTTGAAAGTGTATCTGACCAGAACTTCCAGCACAAAGTCTTTTACTTTCAGTATACCTCATAACATTGCTAGACTTCTCCTATTGAAGATACCATCCGCATTGATGTCGATGGCTCTGTTAAATCGTGTCACTCAGCAACATGTGGTGGTGTATTTTGGAATACATTGGGAGCATAGATTATGGGTTTTCAAAAAGCCATTGGTCTTGCTTTAATAATAGAAGCCAAAGTTCATTCCATCAAAATTGGCCTTGAGATTGCAAAACAGTTTGGTTTTGTCAAAATTCATATCTACACTGATTCTCTTGATGCTTTCAACATCCTTATGACATGCTTTATGATTTATCATCCTCTCCATGATCTTGTGGAGGAAACAAGAGAACTTCTCTATGGAAACGTTGAGATCAAGTTACAACATACATCCAGAGATCTAATTCGTTGTGCCGACTATATGGCAAGGGAAGGACATTCTACTGAACTTGAAACTCATATATGGAATTATCCACCTATTGGATGTCTAAGACTTTTGGAAGCCGATGTTCGTCAAAGGATTGAAATTGAGATCCCTCGAAATGAGGGCCACTAGATTGTGACTTATAGTTTATTTTCTTCTCAAGCTTCGGCTTGCCTTTGTTATATTAAAAAAAGATAATCATATGCACAACATGCCTGATCAACTACTTTTGAAATAATTGGTTTTTTCATTCGGGTTAAACCACAATATTGATGGGGAAGAAAGGAGGTTAGTATTTAATTTGGATTTATCTATATATTCACAATTTATTTAGTCTGTCTATCTTAA
Source organism: Acacia concinna (assembly GCA_037177275.1). Classification (NCBI taxonomy): domain Eukaryota; kingdom Viridiplantae; phylum Streptophyta; class Magnoliopsida; order Fabales; family Fabaceae; genus Acacia; species Acacia concinna. The sequence continues at coordinate 14,735,134 of JBAGKO010000014.1, forward strand.
CTGAATCTCCTTCATTATCTTTGTATTCTTGGTTTGTAATTTTTGCTCACCAATCTAGTGATATGGTCATGATGCAACTTTTCGTATTTAATTTGGTGGGTTCACTTTTCTGAATTGTCTTTTCAAAGGAAGAGTACTATATTGTTTCACCTTCATTTATAGGTTTATAACGAGATACTCAAATGTCCAAAGCAAATTCTTCTCACACCTAAGATTTTATGATTCAATATGACTGAAGTTAAAAATAGGGGGAATTAATGGGTGTCTCGATGCATATCCATGTAGAAAAGAAATTCACAAGTGAAGTGATGAAACAACTGCTGGACGATTTTAATTTATTTACCTCTAAGTGAATACAGTAATAGACTCTAATAATCTAGAGAGCAGCACACCAATTTAATATTGCAAAAGACTAGGTAAATGAACAAGACTCAACAAAATAATAATATAAATAAACAACCCAATCCTTTATTTGTAAGGATGCATGTGAAAGTTGAGATTTATTTTTTTTGTCTCTCTGAATTGTTGCTGCCCTTAGAGCCGGTAATATGAGCTGGACCACCAGGTTTGGGTTAACCTGCCACGGGTTGAGACCATATGGGTTCAGGCCTAAAATACCTGTATCTATATGGGCTCACCTTTAGCCAACCCAACCTAAAACCGCCAGGTTGGCAGGTTGGGCGGGCCAGCCCGTTTTTCCCCCTGTTTTTCAAACTTCTTTTTTTTTTTAAAAAAAAAGACATGTTAATTTTTTTCCTATAGAACCAAATCAAAAAATATATATAAAGCTGATAATAACTAATAAATAATAAGTCAACTTTTTGGAAATTTGGAATGATCTGACTTCCACTTACAAATTACAATATACAAATTAAGTTTCAAAGTTCAAACCTACAAATGAATTTGAAGGATGCATAAAAGTTAAGATTTTGAACTTACTTTTGGGCTCTTGGGTCTTGACATTTTATAGATATTTTTCAAAAAAAGAAAAGACCATATGGGCCAACCCGTTACGGGTTGGGACCATATGGGTTTAGGCCTAAAAGACCCACATTAAAACGGTCCCACTTTTTCCAAATCCATAACCGTCGGGTTGGGCGGGTTCAGCCCACGGTTAAAACTCGTATTACTAGCTCTAGCTGCCCTGAGCCTTTCATAAATAAATATGCAACCTAGCTTTTTGTTGTAATATGATAATTAATCAGCTAAAATCACTCTGAGTTTCTTTAACTTTTTTTTTTTGCTAGCAAAGAAACATATGGTAGTACTTGAAATCAAATAAAGGTTACAAAGTGTCATGAACATAAGCTTGGACAACCACAATAACATAATGATAACTTAAATATAAGAAACTAGTAAGCAAACTAAATAACAAGCAATTAAAGGTTCTTTCATATAGAGTTGAAATTTTCATAACACCATACGCCAAATAGGCCTACAACTGGGGCAAAGATCGGGATACCCACACTAAAGGGCAAGACCCTTGTATTGAAACTTTCGCAATCCATTCAGCTACCAAATCTGCTTCTCTGGGAACACATATGTGAAAATGGTTCCTGACTAGTTTCCTTGAAACATGAAAGTACTCAAGGAGAAAAATCCTCATCATAATAGCTGAAAAACCACAAGAAAAGTGATAATACAATAGAGAATCACAATTCTAGCCCATAGATGAATAATGTGGTCATACTTGTTGAATAGTTACATCATGCAAAAAAACACAAATTTTCCAACAGACATTTATGACAGAACACTGATTCTGTCACAAATTTTGACAATTTCCGTGTCAAAATCCGTTGGAAAATTTCTGACGAAATTTCACACAGAAATTCCAACAAAAATTTCCCACAGAATTATTCTATGGGAAATGGGAAATTCATTGGGAAAATTTGACAAAAAAATTTCCCAGGGAATATCAGTGGGAAATAGCCATGACAAAGGGGAAAAAGTTGGAAAATTGGAACTTATATGCCTACAAGGGTTCGAACACGTGCTGTCAGAGTCATCAAATGTTGTTACCAACTGAGCTAATGGATTTACTTGTTCTTTTTGTTAGAGAAATTATATTTGTATAATTTTTTGTCTGAAATTTTTAGAGTCCCGCATCATTGAGATTATTTGGCACAAAAATTCCTGTGACTTCACTCTTCGCCCTCACACACCTTTTGCCTGAGAGACCCATTTTTCTCCCGTTGCCTATCGCCTCTCACCCTTCGCCCTTCCACATTCGCCATTCACCATTTATTCAGAGCTTCATCTTTTGACAATGACAGACACTCACCCTTTCTCGACAATCAGAGGCTGAAGCTTTGTCGTTCACCATTCGCGTTCGCCCTTTGACTTTTGTCCCCCAAATTACGATGATGGGCAACAGCGGCACTCACCCCTTACTCTTCAACCTCATATCTCTTCATCTCACTTAGATCTCGTTGGCGTCACTGGCTTCACCTTCACCTCACATTTTGAATTAGTAATGCGTCGGCCATCTCTCGTTACTGCGAGTTGGTTTTATCTTCCTTCTCTTTAGCTAGCTCCCTTCTTTAATTATGTGATTATCTTTGAATCTTTGATGAATTTGAAATGTGGTCTTGTGATTCTATGACTCTAATTCATTGTGATTTTATGATTCATTTTCATTTGTGATTGTGATTCTCTAATTTTCAATGTGGTTATCTGATTCTCTTTTGTTTGTTGCACATACAGGGTTCTCTGGAGTGCTTGGCATTAATATATGCTAATAATATATAAAGTAAAAGCAAGGAATATGTGATGAATTTGTTGGCATAACCGGATGTGACCTTAAGTGATATAAGGAGAAAGATGGTCATGGATTAATGCTGGATAGCCATGAACTGTGAGCTTCAATTTTTTTTTTGTAATCTACTAGTGTTAGAAACTGAGACTTAGCTATGAAAGCACATTAGAGTGATCAAGTTAAAATGATTTATGGGTATAGTTTAGTACTTTTTTTGTGGATTTGATCATTGACAAGGGTCTCTTATGGAGGGGTATTGATACTTAATTTGTAAAAGAGTCATTAGGAAGTCATTCATTATTCTCTCAATAGATAGGGAAAGGGCAATAATACTTAATTCATCATTCATTATTCATTACAGAAGAGGCAAGGGGGTGGATCATCATGGATATGATGGTGATATTAACCTTGTGCTGAGATATTATTGAGATGAACTGTCTTGATCATTGGAGAATAAGAAGGATTTTTGCTATCAATGTGTAGGACCAATAGAGAAAGGTTTTAGCCCCTAAAACATGAGAAGTTCAATTGTGTGAAATGTTTTTTTGTGTGTTTAGTTTCACTTTCAATTTGAGCAAGGGACCCAAACACCAAAGCTGCAACATAGCATCATTGCCCTTTTCCTTACGTTTCATAGCGAAGCTAGCTGATGCCTATCACTTTCAATTCCCTCCTTTTCTTTCCTAGTCTGCCCCAAACTGTTTTCTTCCCATATTTAAAATTTTCAACGAAAATGGAAAAGAAGTTGAGCTTTTTGCTCACAAGCAAGCAAAAAGAGGCGTTAATTAATAACTGACAGATTAATTATTTGCAATCGGACATTTTCAAGCTAGAGGATGCTACTCTGTCAGTTGTTAGACTTTACCCATAGCATAATATGTTGGTCTCTTTTTTGTTTTTTTGGTTGGTGCGACATGTTAGAATTTTATTTTTTAAAATGACTAATGAACAACGAGCTACCAAGAGAACAAATTAATTTATCTGCATAGGCTGAACTGATGTTTTCTACTTTCACTATGGATGACATTGATATGTTGCTAGCTGACTAGCTGAGTAGGCCTTGTGATCACCTGATGGCATTGCTTGCTTTCCACTTTGATGATCATGATATTTGGGTTCCTAGCCACTTCTTCATTAAGAGGAAGGTGTTTACGGATTCAAAGCTTATTCTTCATTTTTATTCTAATTTGATAGCAAAGTTCCTATTAAAGTTATATAGGAAAATTATTATTTTGCTTCAACGTATATAAAAAATTATATTAAAGATAATAATTTTGGGACTAAGTGCACCATTTTAATTTAAAAATCCTCAAATTATTTGAAATAAGTTTGGTTATGTCATTTTATTTGTATTAATTTGTAGTAAATTGTACAGATTTATAGAGGTTTGTTAGTATATATATGTCAAAATCAAGGCCTGTGAACTCTGAGGCCAATTTAAATATTTCTTGTTGCATTCTATGAAACGTGAGAACATCAAAGTAAATATAACTTAAATAGAAGTAAGTAAGAGCCTATTATCTTGCGGTGACAATATTTTACCATCAAATTAACTGTTATTATAGGAGTAAATTTACAAGAAGCTCCACAAATTAAATAAATTTGGGTTGAAAAAACTTTGCACTTTTCCTAGACTTTGCATTACAAAGTATACCTGTTGTAAATACCATTTTATTTCAATTTATAAATCATTTATACTTAATAATTTTATTTCAAAATATAAGTCATTTTAGGTAATAAATGAGCTTTAGTGGCTATTTTAGAGTTAAGGGACAAAAATACCTATAAACTTTTTTAAAAAATGCATCCACCAGCGTAATTTTTTTTTGTGCAAAAGTGATCATAAACTCTTAAAAATAGGGTAAAAATTATATTTCTGTTAAATTAAGAAATGATGTTATCATTTCTGGTGGGACCCACATTATTTAAAAGGGTTAAAAGGCAAAAATAACCACAAACTTTTTTCAAAAGTGTATCAATCACCATAAACTTTTTTTTTTAGTGTAAACATAACAATAAATTTTTACAAATGAGGCAAAAGTGACACCTCCATTAAAACTAACTAACAGACGTTTGTTGGCTGTTAACCAAGTATAAAAGTATTAAAATGCCCCTGGCTCAACCAAAAAAAAAGAATCTCTCGTATTCATCTTCTACGATCAACGGTCTCCAATTCTCAACATATCAGACTCAATTTACCCTGATCGTGAGACAAATATTTGTTTCTTCCTAATAAAATCATTACAACCTCTCATATTCGTCTTTTGATATTATCAACATCTCGCATGCAACACACAACAAACAAATAAGAAATGCATCATCAAACACAATCACAAATTAAACCAAAAAAATTGAGTATAATCAACACGAGAGAGAAAAAACCTTTCCCTCTCAACAAATCTTTCCAGATCATTGAATTTTACCATCAATTTTAGAAATCAACCAAAAATTGAAAAACCCCTGCCATCGACAAGGAAAAGAATTTAAAGTCAGTCACTATAATTCGGAGGAAAATCTTGTTGGAGGGTGGAAGAGTTAATGGGTCCTACATTATTTTTTAAAAAATAATGCGGGACCCGCTAAAAATGATAACGACGTTCCTTGATTTAACGAAAGTGAGATTTTTATCCTATTTTTAAGAGTTTATGATTAATTTTGCATCAAAAAAATATTTATGATGGTGGATACACTTTTAGAAAAAGTTATAGGCATTTTTGCCTTTTAACCTTTTTAAAATAATGTGGGACTCAAAGTCCAATTATGGCTAAGGCCCGGGGGGGTGGGGGGAAGCCTCCAAAGTCCAATTGTGGCTCCTCTTCAAGCTTAGGCATTTATGAAGCCCTAAAGTTCGTTTTGTCATATAAAGCATAGCTTATTTATTGTCGTTGGCCGCGGCCAAAAGCTTTTATCCTGTTCGCTGGCTGTAGCCATTTTTCCATCATGTCTTTATTTCTTAATCTTCTTTACAACTGCTTTTACATTAATTTTAGTTTTGAATATTTTTGTATGTAGCATAAATAGTATGCTTCAACAATCTAACAAAACAAAAAGTTCTACAGAAACCAAACTTAATGAAATAGAGCAAGATATTTTCTTTTAAAATAAAAAAAAATCTATCTTTCACAAGTATTCCCAAATACATATAATTTCACCAAAAATATTAGAAATTAAAGAAAATGCGCCCAAAATAATGGCGCTTAAGAGTGTTTCAGGCACATGACGTCCACTAAGGTCATTTAATTTGGGGATTTGGCGCATTACACCTTTATCTCTCAAATTTTTCTTTGTTATGTTGTTCTTATTATTCTTTTCCTGTTTTGATTCTAGTCCAACTTCATTTGACTTTTAGTGCTGTTGTGTTGGGTTTTTATGTGTGAAATGTTTTTCACTAATCTAGTCCAACTTCATTTTATCTTTTCATAAAATGTGATCTTTTATCAGGAAAAAAAATTAGCTATGCTTTTCACTAATCTTTAAATTTTAATAATATAATATATAAATAATACATTAAAGCAAATAATATATAAATTAAGTATAAATACAAAGTCAACCATATTAAATAATGTTAAAGGTAGATCTTATAAATTTTATAAATGAATTTGGAAGAGTGGACTTTATATTAGTATTATTAATAATAGATAATATAATTTATTTTTTATTAAAAGATTTATAAAAAAATTCAATATATACATTTTATTGAATTTTCTTTCTTATCAAGAATGAAATTTATTTTTTCCTACCCATCTCAAATAGGCCTCTACCAACGCACTCATCTTCATGAAAGTAGACAAATGATAAAGCGAATAAGCGGCAAAAATTAGTCAGTTTTATTTATGGGAGAAAGACAAATAAATACCTAGTAAATATGAGAAATTCAGAGAAATGACTCGAATTTCGGGAAAGACAAATGAGGGGCGAAAAATTAGTCATGTTTTAGTCATTCTCTGTTGAGTTTTAGTTATTCTCTTTTTAGTTTTAGTCATTATCTGCTCAATTTTAATAATTCTCGATTGAGTTTTTGTCATCGCTCCTCATTTGTCCTTTTCGAAATTCAAGTCACTCCTCTAGGTTTCTTATGTTTGTAGGGTATTTATTTGTCTTTCTCCCTAAATTAATCTCTTTTCATTTTTTTCTTTCAAATTTGAAAATAGTGCAACGGTCCGATGAGCTCATTTAAACCTAAACGGGTTCCTGGAACAGTTTATTATTGGTAGCGGCAGGTCTGGCGGAGAGAAGCTGGGAGAGACTTTTTCAATCTTCCCTTCAAACGTCGTCAATCGCAAGCTTCCACCTTTGATTACAAATCGCCATCCTCCACGTTTACGGAATCTCTCTGTCTGATTTTCTTCAGCGATGAAAAAGGTAAACCCTTTTTCATTACATTTGAAAATGTTATGGCCGTTCAAACTTTCGCCTTCCACACGCGTAGAATGAGAAAGCTCCTGTTTTGTTGTGTTTTTCTCTGCCACCATGGTTATATACGCTAAAAACAATCTCTTTTCCCTTTTAAAACCTGATCTTTGAAAACTCCTCAGCTCCCCCACCTCTGGATATATATATATATATATATATATATATATTCTTTGCTTCAGTGACAAAAAATGATACAGTAGAAGGAAACAGAGAGTTGTTGTAACCTCTACATTTTAAAATAACAGTTATTTACAAGGCAATGACAGCATAAGTTACTAGAAAATCATCTCTGTGGTTGAATTAAAAAATTATAAGTTACATATAACAGGGAGTTGTTGTAATCTCTATATTTTAAAATAACAGTTATTTACAAGGCGATGACAGCATAAGTTACTAGAAAATTATCTGTGATTGAATTAAAAAATTATAGGTCACTCAAGTATAGATTTAGCATTTGAATTTATCAGTATTCTTTTATTGAATTTGCTAGTAATTGTGTTCAAGAATGTAATAAAGCGTAGATTTAGAGACTTCGTTAGGCTTATGATATGGTATCTGGTGCCAGTTACAGTCCCCCATATTTTGGTGTGGAACAAAGTCTTTTATTTTTTATTTTTTTCGAATGTATTATACTTGGTTTCCTCTTTCTTGTTCTTTATCCTTATAATCAAACTTGTACTTGTTGAGTTTTTGAATCGAGAGTTGTACTTCTTTAAGATTATGTTATACAGTCTCTGCATGTTTTATCTCTCTCTGTTTTTTTTAAAAATATTTTCTGATAAGATTGTAATGACCATTTCAGATATTTTACGAATCAGTAAGAACTTATGTTGATATTATTTAGAATGATATGTTATTAGTTGACACATTCAACATTAAAAGTTAATATCATGTTTGGGTAATATAATCATTAGAGATCTGTTTGACAAAATTTCTAGTTATTTATCATGTTGAAGATAACTTATTGCAAATTGAAAATGATTGTTAAATGTTTTTTTTCAAGTATTCTTCCATATAGTTTTTAGAATATCATCTTATAAGGATTTAGCTTTAGGTTCAAGTTGAACAAATTTATTTAAAAATATATCTTAAGAATTTACAAGTTTTGGTGATAACTCAACTACAACCATAGTGTTGGTTAAGGGCTTTGGTAGCTCATCTTCTTTGTTAAGTTTATAATGCATTTCTTGACTAGTTTTCTTCACTTTCATGATCAGATCATTGTGTGACATCCATATGTTTCTGTCATTCCCTAATAGGTTCATTAAGCTTTCTACACATTACATTTAGAGTTTGCGGAGGGAAACATTTCACGTCATCAAATACCTTCGCTACTTTACAATTGTATGTTTGCTTTAAGATCCCAATCTAGTTATACAGCTGTAAAAAAGATATTTGCTAACTTAAAAATTTTTCCCCTCTGAATGCAATGCTTAGAAAGCTTATTGAAGCAATTAAGGAGTGATGGAAATATATGAATGTCACAAAATGATTTGATGGCCAAATTGAAGAAAATTAGTCATGGAATGCGTTCTAACTTGACAAAAGAGATGAGATACCAAAGCTCTTAGCCAAAGCTATGGTTGTATTTGACTTATCACTAAAACTTGTAAATCATAAGTTTGTTCAATTTGAGCTTAAAGTGTGCAAAATGATATTTTGAAAGCTATATGAGGAGTTGAAAAAGTGAAAATTCCAATGCTATAAAATTTGGAGCTTCTCATGAAACTAGAAGATAAAAGATCAAGTGATGAGTTACTACAGATAGCTTTTATAGAATTGTCGATTGAATTTTTTTTGAGTGTAACGATTTAGATAAATTACTAAAGAGTCTATTGAATATCTTGGATTTTATTAATGGGAGTTGGGGTGATGGACCTCTTCAATTATTATGAAAGGAGAAAATAAAACAAGAAGTTGATGGCATATTAAACTTTAAGTGCTTAGAAAAAATTTATTTTAGATTTGTTGGCAAACTGTAGGTTTGATGAAGATTTTGTTGATGTATATATAAAACAATTAGTAGAAAGTGATATAGAAGATAGCCAAATAGGGGAAACTAAGTGCTTCACTAATATTGTAGAAGGATATGAGTCCACTAAGACCAATACCTTATTCTTTAAAATGTTAGTGGCCAAACAAGTATATTTACTCATAAACTTATAGGTGGTGTGTTGTGGGGGTTTGTTAAATTTAAAGGGTTAGACTTAAACAGGAGTTAGAGTTTATAATTGATAGGTGATATTATGTAACAGGTATTCTCAATTTGTGATTTTATAAAATTATGCTATTATGAGTTTTGGTTTTGGGTTTTTAAATTCAATGTGTCATTTGTCTCCTTATGTGATTTTGTGACCATATATTTTGTAATTAAAAACATATTACTTAATGGTTCATATGTGCAAATGCTATGTTTTGTGGTTTTTTTTCTATTCCTTTTTTAATTTCAAATTTCTATATCAGAGTTATGTCCTTATATGTACTTTGAATGATATTAGCTAAAGAGAGAGAGAATAAAATATACAATCTTAGAAAGGACTTCACCGATTTTGATTCACTCATTCAACCAAACCACCAACAAAAAAAGAATAGAAAAACATGTTACTAATTGTATATATTATTCTTTTTGTAACATATTACTAGCGGAATATATCATTCTTTTCTTTTTTTCCAACAGCTGTATATATTGTTCAAAGTATATATAAAGATAGAACTCAGATATAGGAATCTAAAAATAAGAAAAGAATAGAAAAACACAACAAAACATATTTACATATATGAACCATTAAATGACGTGTTTTTAATTATAAAATATACGGTCATCAAATTATATAAGTAGATAAGTAAGACATTGAATTTAAAAATCCAAAAACAAAACTCATAATAGCATTATTTTATAAAATCAGAAATTGAGAATACTTGTCACATATTCAATCTGATTATTACCTATCAAGTATAAACCTTGGCTCCTGTTTAAGTCCAACCCTTTAAGTTTAACAAACTCTCACAACACACCACTTATAAGTTTATGAGTAAATATATTTATTTGGCCACTAACATTTTAAAGAATAAGATATTGGCTCTTAGTGGATTCATATCCTACTACAATATTAGTGAAGCAATTAGTCTTCCCTATTTGGCTATCTTCTACATCACTTTCTACTATTTGTTCTATATATGCATCAACAAAATCTTCATCAAGCCTACAGTCCGGCAACAAATCTAAAATGCATTTTTTCTAAGCACTTAAAGTTTAATATGCCATCAACTTCTTGTTTTATTTTCTCATTCCATAATAATTGAAGAGGCTCATTACCCCAACTCCCATTAATAAAATCTAAGATATTCAATAGATTCTTTAGTAATTTATCTAAATCG
>JBAGKO010000014.1:14746449-14769378 GCA_037177275.1 Acacia concinna
ATACTTGATAAAGTGAAAAGGGCTTCCCGAGTCTGAGGCAACATGGGAAACCAAAGAAAACTTGTGGCAGTTCCAAGATTTTCTTCAAGACTTTGAGGCAATGAGAATGTCGCCAGATTAGGTGGGGGAGAATTTCACGCTCTAGAATTTTCTAGAGATTTTTTGCACATTCTTGAATTTACTTGATGTATATAGAATAGTGTGGAGAATTCTAGAGAACTCTAGGATATATATGAGAGTCTCCATAAATATCTAGATATTTTAATAGAACTCTTTGGAGACTCAATCTTAATCGTCCATCCAAGGACACGTGTCAAAATCTTAGAACCTTAGGGGGAAGGTTGAGTAGTATAAATAGGTGGAGTTATTTGCTCCTAAAACATCTAAGAGTCAAGTACTCTCTTGTAATCTCCTTTGTAAAGTTCTCTTCATCTCAATACAAAGTTATTTCCTTATGAATTTTCGAGTTCTCCTCGATACTCTCTTGAGTACTTGAGTGAGGGAGGCTGACTTGGATAGTTTATAAGGGGCGACAAAAGGCTAAGTGTCGCACGGGTACTTGTGAAGGACAAGTCCGTGACATGTAGCTCCCATGAGCCTTTAATATGAAAGACAACCAGGCTCTGTGTACCACTGCTTCCAATACTGTTCAACATATCTACAAGAATTTTTTAATTAGATTCAACTATTACCTTTCTGAATCCTATGTTCCAAGTTAGTTGTAGCCCTCTAAAACATACCCATTCCTTTGCTTCCTGAGCACTACATCGCCCAATTGCAGCTAAGAAGCCAGCAATCCATGTGCCTCTAGAATCCCTTGTGACTTCTACAAAGCTTGCTCTGTTTGTAGTTGAGGACATAGCTCCATTCAACGTTTACTTTTCTCCACTCATGAGTGGGTGCCTGCCATGTGTTGTTTTCCGTTGGTGGCAAGATATGAGTATGCATCATATTGTCTCTATGCACGAAAAATTGCCATGAATGTGAAATAACAGCAGCTGGGTCATTTGGTCTACTAACGTTGTCATCAAAATTAGATTGACTCCTCCATGCCCATAATTTCCAAATACCAACATCAAAAATCAAGTTCCAATCAGTATTACTATTTCTTCCGATTTCCTTTTAAGATTGAGATGAATCCAATCTCGCAGTGATGCAGTAAAGAAGGAAGAGTAGTAATTTGGATGAACTAGAGCCATCCACATGTTCCTTGCATATTGACAATCACGAAGGATATGAATGGTGCTTTCTATATCTGAGTTGCAGAAAGAGCATAATAGAGATGAGGAAGACCATTTACTACGCCATTCATTCGTTAGAAGTCTATTACGAGAAGCTATCCAAATAAAGACTCGAATTCTCTTAGATCCCTGCCATTTCCATATAAGTTTATAAATGGTATGATGTAAATTACCAGGAGGCGCCTCAATTAACTAATACGCTGACTTAACTGTAAATAATCCATTGGACGTGCCATTCCACTTCATGACGTCTTCCCAGCTTCGTGTATGGGAGGAAGGATAGCTATTAGTCTTTGTACAACTTCACTTGACACAAGGATATAAGCCTAGTATAATCCCAGGTTCCATTAGAAATCCAATCTGAAACCTTACTTTCATTTTCATCCTCCGTAAGATTTCTTAGGCGCATATCTTTCATCTATTTTCCCGAAACAACAATGTATCATGGAAGAAATGACTTTTTTTATATAGAGGGAATCTACATCACGACTTTTTGGTTTTTAAATATTCTTTCTAGTCCTCAAGGCTTGGTGAGATTTCTCGAGTTTAAATGATCTAAAAACGTACCTGGTTGTTCAAATTTGTTGTCCTGTAATAACCACACAAAATCATTCAACCAATACACGAGAAAAACCCCCAGTTGTCATAAATTATTGATATTTTCTTCTCCAAATTTTTGTATTACGAAAATTTTTATTGAGAATGTAACCAGTGTTTTACTTTCCTTTTTTTCTAGACACATTATAAAACTATGAAATTTTTTGAACAATTTTTCCATTTCATAGTTTAAAAACCCCTTCAAAAATTATACACGGTCTAGTCCTTCCCAACCATACTAATAAATCTTGAACATGGTTTGCGGGCGAAAGATTCCCATTTAGCCTACAACTCCAGAGTACATTAGCGCACATCATCGAAAATACAATGATCTAAGGACAGGCTTCCCATGATAGGATGCCGTTTGGGCCTCGTTTTCCTCCAACAGAATTCACTTTACACGGAGGAGTAACCTCCTCAACAACTCTGAATATAGTCACATCCATGATCAATGGCTTGCTTTGACCTACTAGTTCAAACACGCAAACATCAAACTCTTCAAGGTTATTGTCTACAGCGAACTGTTTCCACCCACCAGTCAGCCCTCCAGTTCGACGACTATGTTCAAAGCTGTATTTGGCACGCCATTCATTCCCTCCCAGGCGCAATATCACATCTTCAGAGTGAGGAGACAGATGTTCCGCTATCCACTTGCTAGGGATTGACTGGCAAGCCACAACAAACAACAATGCAGTTTACAAAATGCCAGCACCAACATCAAACATTATGAATACAATGCTAAGAAAATTACATGAACAATGCTTTAGGGTATCCTAAGAAGGAATTTAAGGTTATAAAGCAACAGATTACCGCATAGAATCTCTTGTATACATGTGTAGGATACATGATTATGTAGAAACCATTGTCAGTACAAGCTGCCTGAGCCAATTAGAGAGAGAGTTATTTTCTTGGCCTCTATGAGGGTTTCACTGCATGGCATTTTTATGGGCAAGAGCATTCCTTGCCCCTAGAGGATATGCAAGGTGATTGGAAGACTCATTAGAACTAATGAATTTGTTATTTTTTGCATCTTTTTACAACTGATAATGAGTTTGTAATTTGTATCTCTTTGTCTTCAATAAATCCTTAACTCTTCCATGAGAAAAAGTTGCAGGTTTTATTAAGCAAACAAAAACAGAGATAGACGAACAGCAAAAAGGCTCAGGCCCTGCACCATATTAAGTGAAAGTATTACCAGCAATCAAGTTACCGCTGCCCTCATGTGCCTTAGACCCTTTGGTTCCTCCTCTACGATTAGTTTGGACATCTGTTGAGGCCATTGGAATTGTTGTCACAGGGGAGGCAAATTCCACACCAGCGTCATGGACATCAGTGTCATGGACCTCTTTACTACTAATTTCATATGGGACGATGGCCGGCACTCCAATGCTCTCACCACGCACAAACTTCTCAGGTGAAGCATGTTCAGGATGAACATTAGTAGGGAAATTGACTTCTTCCAAACGGTTATATCTGTTTCTCTTATTTGTATGCCCGCATTTCCTTACAAAATAAGAAGCAGCCTTCTCACAGGAACTCCCCTGCCCAAACATTAGAACTTCAAACTGTGATTCGTTGTTGTACTTGAAGACCAGTAGATCATGCTCTTCCAAGCAGTGATCTTTAACAAATTGTTGCCAGCCGTGCGTGAAGTGCAACGTATCATTTCTGGTTGTCAGTCCAACACTCCACACGTCGCCACCAGGACCTTTCAGAGTCACATTATCTGGTAATTTCTTCCTCAAATTATCTGAAAAACTTTTGGGCAGTGCCTGCAGTTTTTATTCAACACAATTTAATTCACACATTTGAGAATAGGATACAACATGCTGTAGGGAAAAATTTACAGACCATATTTCTGATTACAAGTGGGACCAAATCGTGACTGTATAAAATCAGAAGATACCATTAAGTTTTTTTAGCAACTGAAGCAAGTAATTGTCAGAAAACCGGCCGCTAGACATTTTCCGAGTATTGCCAGTGATTGTAGTAATAGGATCTGTGTGTGTGTGTGTTTGCTTTCTCCACACTTATCAATCTCGTACAACTCTTCTTCCCACATTATAGTCTGTAGTGATATCTAGGAACGTGAGGACTAAAAAAGTGAACCAATAAAGGTAGAGAAACCGTGGAGTCGTCGAGCAGATAAGATTCACGACATAACAATTGGTTTTAAGATCACAATTTCAAAATAATAAATAGGTTAAAACAAGTAGAAAAAGAAAAACAAGAGGGCAATTTGACATACTGCAAGGGGGCCAAAGAAAAGGAAGATGATATCGGAACCCTTGGAAGGTATAAGGATCAGAAGAAAACAAACAAGGGGAGCGGGCACTGAAATTGCACGCAATGAAATCCGTGTTATCGAGATTCGCGGGTGAATTATGTGATCAACGACAGAAAAGAAGAGGAAGAGAGACTTACAAGCTGTCGATCAAATCCCTTGGGAAGAAAGTGGGCAAAATGGACAAATTGGAAACGGGACCAGTAAATGTCGTCTACCCATGATCTACAGCTTTCACAATTTTCACCCATTTCAACTGAACCAGATGGCGAGATCGAGCAGGGCAAGGATCGGCCTTGAGAGTTGAGAGTTGAGAGTCGAAGCAGCTCGCGAGCTGCAGTAACTCACTGCCAAGCTCCTTTTACTAAGTGCCTAATTATCTTCCCGACCGTTTTATTTATTTATGGGTTTTAATTGATTTTTTTTTATTATCTAATCTAATTATCTTCAAAACTCGAGAGGTAACCAACGAGTTCATAAATATATATACATAAATACACAGACATATGCTAGGGAAGTTATAGAGAGTACAAGACAACTTATTTTTGATGATTGGCATGTGGAAGTAGCTCACACAAACAGAGAAATTATTGGTTGTGCAGATGCATTGGCAAAGAATGCTCATTTGAGCAGTGATGGTACTTGGTTACTGGATGTAGTGCCAGATTTCTGTAGGGACAAGTATTTGGAAGACAAAGCTTTTGTAGGGGAAATGTACCCTCATAGTAGTTAGGACTGTTGTACCCTCAAGCTTTCTTAAAGCTTGCCAGTTGTAATCCAAAAAAAAAAAAAAAAAAGATCATTGTTGTCTTGTTTAAGTATTGGGAGTGCAATCCATGTTCAAAGGTCATTTTTGTATCATGCAGGAAATCCATTCGTTAATCCAACTTACACTATATAAGATATATATAAGTAAAGTAAATTAAGTCTAAAGAAAAGTATTATTCACATCTTGAAGATATTGTGCACTATGTTTTTCTTCATTATTTTTTCTTATACTCCTTATATATCCAGTCTATCCAACACAAATATATTTTTTATATATATAGTTTTTTCTAGTTAAAAATGTGTAGCATCTTATTAAAGCTATATGCTATTCGTATTGTTTAACACTACCAGAGAGAATTTAAACTTTAATTTATTACATTATGAAGAATTAACTCGTTCCACTATGCCTATAGCTAAAAATAGGTTGTGTACAAAGCTGATAACTGGTTGCGCCCACTAAAGGTAATTATGTCATTTTAGATTTTACAAAAAAAAAAAACTTTATTTCAAAAAGAAAAATATTTAAATTAAGTTCTTTATATCTATTTTATTATGTTCTTTAATCATATGTGACTATATGTCCTATATTTAAATTATTATCATTTAATTTTAAACTTAAATACAATAAATAAAACACATAATCTAATATAATTAAAGAACCTAATAAAATGGACGTGAAGAACTTGATATAAGTATGATCATTTCAAAAATCTTCTAAAAGTTTTATGAGAATTGAGTCATTTCAAGAAAAGATTTTAAAATCCTTATATTTTAGTCATGTCTCCCCTAAAATTTGATGTTCATTCTTTCTTTCTTGGTGCGTTAGTTTGACATATAACTTAAGAACATCATCGTGCTTCCCTTCAAACAAAATTATGTTCTGAAAAGTTAAAATTAGAGTATTTCTCTGAAAAATAGCTAAAAAATTCTTAAATTTTTGTCAAAGGATATTGAATGTCAAAGAAAAGAAAAAAAAAAAAAAAAAAGGTCACCCTGATGGGCTCGCTTTCATTAAAAAAAAGAAAAAGAGAGCCACCGAATCATTTGACCGTCTCCATGTCTTATTTTTCTACCAAATCTCCTAATTCAATTGGCTTCATCGACAGAGGACAACCACAAAAGATAAAGCATTTTCAATTTCAACAAAAAAATCTCATTCAATATTATAAAACAGAGTTATGTGGCAATAAATTTGTAGCTTCCACAGAGATGAGTGGTGGCAAATTTTATGTTAGCTTCAGATCATTAGTGTCCCTCCTTCTATTTGTTTTTTTTTTTAAAAAAAAAAAAAGGAACTCTGTTGAATTGATATGACACTCAAACCCTTAAACTAAATTTAAAGAGTAATTAACACCTTAAAGTATTAATGGATGCGATTTTACCCTAATGTAATTTTATTGGTTGAATTTCACCCTCAAACTAAAAGAGACACTAACACAGGTTTTTTTCTTTAATTTTTATTTTTTTAAAAAAAGACAATCATCCAACCCACCCTGTTATTTTGTATTTGGGAGAATTTTATTTGAGAACTAAATAAAAAATTAATTTCAATTAGACCTCAAAAACATTCTGAAATTTCAGTTAAAGCTCAGGTATCAAAATGATAATAGGCTTTTTATGTAAAAAGACAATAAGGCCCTTTGTGTCATGAATAAGTGAAATCCACCTATAAACAAGTATGTAATTTTGATAACTGAAAATAAATTAATGTATTGTTCATTGGAGAATTATATTTATTCACAAAGAGCTGCACACTTGTTCATAGAAAGATTTCACTTGTTCATAAGATAAATTGCATTTTTGTTTTTTTACCTGAAAAACTCATTTTTATTTTGATCATTAGGCTTTAGCTGAAATTTCAGAATGTTTTGAAACTTGACTAAAATTAATTTACTTATTTGGTCCTCAAATGAAATTCTAACTTTTCATTTTGGAAAAATTCCATAAAAATACTATAAATGGTAAAAAGATAACTTATTACTGTGAAATCTGAAAATCTCAAATCAATTCTTGATAGTAATTTAAAATTTTTAGAATCTTAAAAATCTTGTAAAATTATGTAAATGCCCTTGGATTTTCACAACTTGAATATGTTATTTCACAATTTGAATATCTATTTTCATAACTTAAATACACATTATCTAAATGCAATTGGAGTTGTGAAAATAGATATTCAAAGTATAAAAATTGAGGGGTGTTTAAATAATTTCACAAGATTTTTAAGAGTTTAGAACTTCCAAATTCCTTATATGGGATTTTCAGGTTTTGCTTTTGACCATTTCTATATTTTTTGGGATTTTCCCTTTTTGTTTTTCCTGTTCTCTGAGACATTCGCCATCATCAATGGCAGCCAACGGGTGGAGTGAACGGTGGCGACAAAGTGGACGGCCACCAACACCAAAGCAAACAGGGTGAAAGACGACAGATCTGATTGGGGAAATATAAGAACCAAAATCAAAGAACACTCATATACTTTTAAGCAAATGACAAGGAGGGTTGGGTGATGCCATGATTTGGGGTTTTCTTTTTGGAATTGGTCCAGCTAAATTAGATTAAGGTAAAATTGCACAGGTCTTAATTGTCCTTCTAAAAATTAGTTTAGGTGTTGATAGCATCTTTATCCTAAAATAAATTCAGGTAAATCGTATAAAAGATTAAAAACTAATTTGATTCTTAAACAACCATAAAATTTTTTATCCATCACAATGTAATTTGTGTCTTGAGAATTTGGAGTGCTGGATATATCTTACGAAAAATTATATTAAAATCTCAAAATATATCTTATTACAACATTAACAACAATAACTCTAAGACCTATAATTTATTTCTATCTCGAGATCTTTTAACGTATATTCTAAATACATCTAAAATACTTTTAGATAGTATAAAGTGTATATATCTATACGGCTGAGTCAGATTTAATGGGGATCCTGTTTCTTTACCCCACCTCAACTGCCTGCTATGTGAGAATAAGGGCCGCGTTCTTTTGTCTTGTAGTGGAAAAAATAAGTAACTTATGAAATGAGACTATTTAATATGGGTTTATAAAAAAAAGTGATTTTTTAGAAGAAGTTACTTTTTCTCTCTCTTATAAGTCACTTTTTTACTCTCAATTCAAACACAAGTAACTTCTTTTATTCCCAATAAATCCTTTTTTACTTCAAATCCAAATACAATTGTCTTCTCATAAATTACTTATTTTTATAAGTTATTTATCAAAAGTCACATAAGTTAAGTTACTTTTCATAAATAACAGTGAAACATAATCTAAATGTGCACATTGATATAAGCTGAAAGTTATATATATATATATATATGCAGGCGCTCAGTAAATTAAACTGGAAAAGCAACTTATATTCCTTTCTTTAAAACCAAACAGGCATTGGCAAAAAATAAATAAATAAATAAAACCAAACAGGCCCGACACATTCCAACTGATAAAACGTGAAACCTTTGACTTGGCCATCATTTTTCTTCAAATCATGTGTTCAAGTGGAATCGCGATGCTCATGTATATACTGAGAATGACCTGTGCCTTACATAATCAAAATTGATCTTTCCATCTTTTCTTATGCAAAACTATATTTAATTCTACTTGCTCCCTACACAAAACCTGCAAAACTATATTTAATTCTTGTGCAATATCATTATTCGCCGTGGATAGTCAAATTCAAACCTGCGATGTTTCTTACAGCTTCAACAAGTTCTGCTTCTGCATTGCAAAACACACAAAATATATCCCCATGGTCCATCCAAAGAACCTAAAAGCTCACCCAATGGACGCACTCTGTTTCATGAGCATCGTTTCTTATGTTCTTGTCTCTGGTTTCAAAGCTTCCATGGCAGTTAGTTCCATCGGTCAGTCCCAAAGCCTCAGTGACGCATCAACGACAACCTTAACTTCCCAAGGTGGAAACTTTGAGCTTGGTTTCTTCACCCCAGGAAACTCCGACAAACGCTACCTTGGAATTTGGTACAAGAAAATCCCAAAATCTGTTGTCTGGGTAGCAAATAGTGTCAACGCAACCAACGATTCCTCCGGTGTATTAACGGTCAACGCCGCCGGAAACCTCATACTCACCCAGAACAACACCGTCGTTTGGCACACGAATTTGACAAGGCGGGCTCAGAATCCAGTAGCAGAGCTCTTAGATTCTGGAAATTTTGTGGTGAGAGATGTAAATGAAGCAAACCCAGAAGCTTACTTGTGGCAAAGTTTCGATTTTCCTTCTGATACATCACTTCCTGGGATGAAGCTAGGATGGGACCTCAAAACTCATATGAACAGAAAAATTACAGCTTGGAATAACCCAGACGATCCAACCCCAAGTGGGTTTTCTTGGGAATTATTGCTTCATAACTATCCAGAGTTTTTCCTTATGAAGGGATCAAAGAAGTTCATGAGAATTGGACCTTGGAATGGCTTATATTTCAGTGGCATGCCAGATTTAAAGCCAAACCCAATTTATGACTTCAACTTTATATCAACTTCGGACGAGGTTTACTACACATATAGCCTTAATAACACTTCTGTGATCTCAATACTGGTAGTGAACCAAACGACTTCTCAGGCCAATCGTTATGTGTGGGTGGAAGCAGAACAAAATTGGAGGATTTATCAGTCTCTGCCTAAGGATTATTGTGATAACTATAATCTCTGTGGACCAAATGGGAATTGCATTATCAGTGATTCGCCTGTTTGCCAATGCTTGAAAGGGTTCAAGCCTAAGATACCACAAGCTTGGAACTCAATGGATTGGTCAGGAGGGTGTGTGAGAAATGAAGCATTGAACTGTAGTAATGGAAGCAAGGATGGGTTTATCAGATTGACTGGCTTGAAAATTCCAGAAACTGGGCAAACCTGGATAGATCAGAGTATGAGTCTAGTGAGATGCAGAGAGAGGTGTCTGAGTAATTGTTCTTGCATGGCCTATACAAGTTCAGATATATCAGGAGCAGGAAGTGGCTGTGTTATGTGGTTTGGAGATTTAATTGATACGAGACAATTTCCTTCTGATGGGCAGGAACTGTATATTCGAATGGCTGCTTCGGAGCTAGGTAAGTACATAGTTTGTGTAGAGTTCTATGAAATCTTTGAATGTATAGGTCTTTGATTTACTCTCTTCTTTTTACCTTGAAGGGGAAGAACGTAGGGCGAAGAAGAAGCTGACAATAATAATTGTTTCAACGTTGGGTGCAATTTCTGTGGTGCTTGTACTAGGCTTTTGTTGTTTTATCTACCAAGACAAGAGGAAGAGGAAGATGATAGGTAAATTTCTTATCATATAATTTTCTCTGTTTTCTGTTTCCTTGAACAGATGTAGCTGTTGTCACAAATATAATGGTATGTGCAGTTATACACCAAGCCATTCATTTTGAAGAGATGAATTTAGGTGAATGAATGAAATAATCAATCTTTATGTGTTTATTTTGTTGAGGAAGTCAATACTGCGAAGAATCTTGGAAAATATTGCTGCACAATAGAGTTTGATAACAGTTTAGAAATAGAAAATTCTCACTTGAAGTAGGATATTACCAACAACAGTATAGAGAATTTATATCAAGTACTGAAAATGTTAATGCACCAGTTATTTCCTGATCATTTGTGAATTGAAACTCGGGGCAAAACCATAGTAGTAACCAGTATATTTAGTCTGATGGCAAAAAAAAAAAAAACCAGTATATTTAGTCCTTAAATAAAAACCATAATGTACATTATCTATGTAAGTTCTAAATATAAGTTTTTTCTGTGTTTTTGTCAGATAATCCAAATGGCAATGAAGGAGATCAAAACAGGGGAGAAAGTGTAGGTGATCTGGATCTCCCCCTGCTTGAATTTTCAATAATAGCTTTGGCCACTGATAACTTCTCATCAGAGAACAAAATTGGTGAAGGAGGTTTTGGACCTGTATATAAGGTAAAATTAACTCTCCCAGTGTTAAGGTAGCTGCATTTGAAGTATCCATACAGTAAAAAGTGTCTCAATGTAGGTGCACATGTTGAAATGCAGGGAAAATTAGCACAAGGACAAGAGATTGCTGTCAAGAGGCTTTCAAGAAGCTCGAGGCAAGGAATAACTGAGTTCAAGAATGAAGTAAAATTAATAGCGAAACTCCAACACAGGAATCTTGTGAAACTTTTTGGTTGTTGCATCCAAGGAGATAACAAAATGCTGGTGTATGAATACATGCCTAATTCCAGCTTGGATTGTTTCATTTTTGGTATGATCATTTTTAAGAAAGCTTTTGTTAGAATGTAGACTAATGCAATAATGTCGGACACTTAGTTTTATTTTCATGTGCAGATGATACCAAAAGTAAATGGCTAGATTGGCCTAAACGGTTGCACATTATTTATGGAATTGCTCGAGGTCTTGTTTATCTACATCAAGATTCAAGATTGAGGATTATTCATCGAGATCTCAAACCAAGTAATATTTTACTTGATAACAAGTTAAATCCAAAAATATCAGATTTTGGCATAGCTAGAATCTTTGGAGGAGATCAAATTGAAGGAAACACAAAGCGAGTAGTTGGCACTTAGTAAGCATCTCAACACCAAGCTATCAAGTTTCTTACATTCACCTCCAAATCTTGTTTAACATCTATTTTACTCTTGTTTTGTAGTGGATATATGGCACCAGAATATGCAGCGGATGGTCTTTTCTCCGTGAAGTCAGATGTTTTCAGTTTTGGCATATTATTATTAGAGATTATAAGCGGGAAGAGAAATAGAGGCTTTTATCATCCAAAGCAATCCAATAACCTGATTGGCTATGTAAGTATATCATATAGAGTCTCAATTTTTTTATATCTTTACAAATAAACATAGGACTGATTCTTTTGAAAATAACAAGTAGCATCCAAAAATAACCAAAAAAAAAAAAAGGAGATGTGACTGATGATTTTATGTTATGGGACAGGCTTGGAATCTGTGGAAAGAAGGGAGTGCAACAGAAATAATAGACTCACACTTAGTGGAATCATGCAATCTATCAAAACTACAACGTTGTATTCATGTTGGACTCTTGTGTGTCCAACAATGCCCTGAGGATAGGCCTACTATGTCCTCTGTGGTTCTAATGCTAGGAAGTGAAACTGAATTGGCTCACCCTAAAGTGCCTGGTTTCTACACACAGAAGGATTTCATTGAATCGAATTCACAAACAAGTCAAATGGAAGTTAGCTCCACCAATGAACTTACCATTACCTTATTAGAAGCTCGATGATAATGTAACTCTTTGTACAGAAGAATTGGCACAAGTGGAGTTATATGTAGCAGAGAAGCAACCAAATCTATTTGGAGAATAAGTGTTTCTTTTTTCCTTTGTATACAAGTTAGAACTTGTATATTAAGTGGAAGTCCAAATTTTGATATTATTCCATTTGTTTATTAGTCACATTAAAGTTATCAGTAGTAATTATTCTATAAAAATTGATGTCCTCCTTGATTCTTTTAGTAATAGAATAGGAATACAACATGGTATTTAGTTATCAATTCTACGTTTTTTTTTAAATTTTTTTTATTTATTATTTTTTTTACAAATTTTAACATGTGAATGATACTTTTATGAAATATTAAAGGGAGAATTCCAGAAAAATACCTCCCCAAACTCAAAAACTATAAAAGATATATTAACATTTTAAAAAGACACTAAGGTATCGTGGACTAAATTGAATTTGCTGACATGAATAGTAACCAGCACGAAGTAGTGAAAATTATTACTCAAATAGCGAAAATTCAACACTGTTCACGTTATGGGTAAATTCCCCTCTCTCCTCTATTAGATGAACAATGCCGACAGGGGGAGAAAAAGTGATCAACATGAAGTAGCGAAAATCATTATTTTTTTTTTTGTAAAAACCATTACTCAAATAGCGAAAATTCACTATTGTTCACATCAACGAATTTTAAGGGGGAGAAAGAGTTATCAACACGAACCAACATGGACTAACGAAATTCATTACTCTTCTTACAAAAACTATTATTCATCTTGCGAAAATCATTACTATTCATGTCAACGAATTTGAAAAACTCAATTTGATCTATGGTACCTTAGTATCATTTTAAAATGTTAACATCCTTTTTGAGGTTTTTAAATTTGGTGAGATATTTTTCTGGAATTGTCCCAATATTAAACCTACGCCATGTAAAAGCAATTCATTGAAAAATAATGAATTAGTTGATGTTGACATTATGGCACACATAGAAAAATTGGGTATTGCAATATGATTGAAGTGGAAATTTGGGGTTCAAAGATAATACCTCACGTAACACGGCTGTTAAATGTCAAAACAACGTCATAAACTAGATTGAGTTTACACTTTACGCAACGTCTATTCACAGTAATTCAACTATGGGATAAAGATAGTGTAAATAACTTGGAAAGCATTCAAGTTTTTCAATTTTTAAAAAAATAGATAAATCCTACACTCACATGTCTTAATTATATGGGCCCGTTTATTTTTTGAGAATTCAAGAAAAATCTTAAAAAATCTAATTACATTACTTAATTTTATTATATATTGTGTTTTATTATATTATGTATTATTTCATAAGTCAAAAACCATAATTTGAAGAAAAACGATAAATTGTAATATCTTAAAGTAATGTAATTAGCTTTCTTAAGATTTTTTTAAGATTCTCCAAAAAAGTCAACGAGTCCTTATAATTAGTATTATATAAAGTATTTAAATTGTAAAATTTTAAATCAATTTTGTTGACTATAAAAATTAACTAAATTTGTAGTATAATTAATAACTTATTTTTATATGAAATTAATTATTTAGAATTTGGAAATTTAAGTGATATTTTTTTTTTGTATTTTTTTCTTTTTCAAAAGGCACCATGTTCCTTTATATAAAACAATTTTCATTATTTTATAAGTTTTTGTTATGTTCTTCTCGACAAGTTTGTTTTTCAAAACTCAAATTTATATTTGTGAGATTCTTATCCCTTTAACCAATTGCTTGGTTAGTTGTATTATTTTTTTAAAAAAAAATTCCCCTTAATTTTTTTTATTTTCATTTTTATATAGCTGCTTTGTAAAGGAAAAATTATGAAAAATTCCCTCATGGTCATTAGAAATTTGATTGATGAGGAGGGTTTGACGAACTTTTATATAAAGAAAATACCTAATTCAGGTCCTTCCCACTATCAATGGCAATGCAATGCTTTTTAGGGGGAACTTTTTTCCTCTAATTTTTCAAAAAAAAAACAATAAATGTAATTTTAAAGACATTAACATTAAATCATCTTTTGCTAATAGGCTGTAGAACATAAGACGTCATTTTTCCGGAACCATGACTTCATCTGAACTCTGATGATCTGTTTTAGAGACTGACGAAGTGACGATGACCTTCACCTACCTTCTCATTCAAGCCTCTTTTTTTCGTCTTTTTCTTTTCTTATTCTACTTGATCACTTCGATATCACGTGCAAACTACACTTTTAATTCTTTCGAACTTCTAGTCAACCAAATGCTTTATGTCTCTTGCGTCTTTAACAATCCTTCTTTTCATGTATAACCCAAAACAAGAAGACAGTTCTGCATTGCGGAGCCCAAAAAATGGACACACTCTGTTTCATGATCATCGTTGTTTATGTTCTTCTTTTCTCTGGTTTCAAAGCTTCCATGGCAGTTAGTTCCCTTCGTCAATCCCAAAACCTCAGTGATGCCTCAAGAACAACCTTAGTTTCCCAAGGTGGAAACTTTGAGCTCGGTTTCTTCACCCCAGGAAACTCCGGCAAACGCTACCTGGGAATTTGGTACAAGAGAATCCCACAAACTGTAGTTTGGGTAGCAAATAACATGAACCCAATCAACGACTCCTCCGGCATATTAACGGTAAACACCTCCGGCAACCTCGTCCTCACGCAAAACAACACAGTCGTGTGGTACACAAGTTTAACAGAGCAGGCTAAGAACCCAGTTATAGAGCTCTTAGATTCTGGAAATTTTGTGGTGAGAGATGAAAATGAAGCAAACCCAGAAGTTTATTTGTGGCAAAGCTTCGATTTTCCTTCTGATACATTACTTCCTGGGATGAAGCTAGGATGGGACCTGAGAACTCATCTGAATAGAAAAATAACAGCTTGGAAGAGCCCAGATGATCCAACCCCAAGTGGGTTTTCTTGGGAATTATTGCTCCATAACTATCCAGAGTTTTTCCTTATGAAGGGATCAGACAAGTTCATGAGGATTGGACCTTGGAATGGTTTATATTTCAGTGGAGTACCAGATTTAAAGCCAAACCCAATTTATGATTTCTACTTTGTATCCACTTCAGATGAGGTTTACTACTCCTATAGCCTTAATAACACTTCTGTGATCTCAAGGTTGATGATGAACCCAACCAAGTCTCAGGGCATACGTTATGTTTGGGTGGAGGCATATAAAAGTTGGAAGATTTATCAGACACTTCCGAAGGATTATTGTGATAACTATAACCTCTGTGGACCAAATGGGAATTGCGTTATCAGTGACTCGCCTGTTTGCCAATGCTTGAAAGGGTTCAAGCCTAAGATACCACAAGCTTGGAACTCAATGGATTGGTCAGGAGGGTGTGTGAGAAATGAAGCATTGAACTGTAGTAATGGAAGCAAGGATGGGTTTATCAGATTGACTGGCTTGAAAGTTCCAGAAACTGAGCAAACCTGGATAGATCAGAGTATGAGTCTAGTGAGATGCAGAGAGAAGTGTCTGAGTAATTGTTCTTGCATGGCCTATACAAGTTCAAATATTTCAGGATCAGGAAGTGGCTGTGTTATGTGGTTTGGGGACTTAATTGATATCAGAAAGTCTACTTCTGATGGGCAGGATCTGTTTATTCGAGTGGCTGCTTCAGAGCTAGGTAGGTACATAGTCTGTGTAGAGTTCTATCAAAACTTTGAATGTATAGCTCTTTGATTTTACTCTCTTCTTTTTTTTCCTGGTTTAATTTTATTCAAAAATGAAGAGGAAGAACATAGGAGCAAGAAGAAGCTGACAATAACACTTGTGTCAACCTTGGGTGCAATTTCTGTGATGCTTTTACTGGGCTTTTGTTGTTGTATCTACCGAGACCAGAGGAAGAGGAAAAGGAAGATAGCTGGTAAATTTCCTTTCACATTTTTTCATTTTTTTTGTTCCCTTATACAATTTAGGATGTTGTTGGCAAATTCAATGGTATGACAGTAATGTACTAAAGCTACCAAACGTGAACAGATAAAGTTGGGGTATGAATGTGGTAATCAATCTGTGTGCTTTGTCGAAGAGGATAATGTGTATAGAATCTAGAAAAAGTTTTCTGCAGTAGAGTCTGATAAAATTTAAGAAATACCAAGCTCTCTTACTAAGGACAGTGTAGAAATTTGCATCAAGTAAATTAATGCTAGAGATTTCCTAAAACTCTATGCTAAACCAAATGTAAACTTGAGTAAAAAGCAGTAACTTTAGTCCTTGAATATACCATCATGAACATTATCCATTTTGTCAGGAAAAGCAGATAACAAAGAAGAAGATCAAAACAGGGGAGAAAGTGAGGATGATATGGATCTCCCATTGATTAACTTTTCAACAATAGCTATTGCCACCAATAACTTCTCATCAGAGAACAAGATAGGAGAAGGAGGTTTTGGGCCTGTTTATAGGGTAATTCACTCCTCTTGTTGGGATTTAAAACAGTTGAAGATTAATGTTATGAAAAGTACCTATTTAAATATACCTATGCTGATATATGCAGGGAAAATTAACCCATGGGCAAGAGATTGCTGTTAAGAGGCTTTCAGGAAGCTCAAGGCAAGGAATAAATGAGTTCAAGAATGAAGTAAAACTGATAGCGAAACTGCAGCACCGGAATCTTGTCAAGCTTCTCGGTTGTTTCACCCAAGGAGATGACAAAATGCTGGTGTATGAATACATGCCTAATGGAAGTTTGGACTGTTTCATTTTTGGTATGAAGATTTCGAGATAACTTTTTTTAGTAGGTAGAATAATGAAATGATACCATCAATATCAATATAAAGTTGTTTTTATGAGTAGATGATACAAAAGGCAAAGTGCTTGTTTGGTCTAGACGGTTCCATATCATTTGTGGGATTGCTAGGGGTATTGTCTATCTTCATCAAGATTCAAGATTAAGGATCATTCACAGAGATCTCAAAGCAAGTAACGTCTTACTTGATGATAACATGAATCCAAAAATATCAGATTTCGGCATTGCTAGAATCTTTGGAGGAGACCAACTAGAAGGAAACACAAAGCGAGTAGTTGGAACTTAGTGAGTATCTCAGTCTTTTAGCTAGTAACTTCCCCCATATTCATTTCTAAATCTTCTTTAACCACTATTTTATTGGCATTTTTGAAGTGGATATATGGCACCTGAATATGCCATAGATGGCCTATTTTCCGTGAAGTCGGATGTCTTTAGTTTTGGCATATTGCTATTGGAGATTATAAGTGGAAAAAGAAGTAGAGGGTTCTATCATCCAAACCACTCCATCAACCTAATTGGTCATGTAAGCATATCATAAGAAGTCTCAGTTTTGATATCCAAAACAAAAAATTAAAGCATGACTGATTATCTTGAAAATATAAAAATTTTGTGATAAAAATGACAAGTAACCTTAAAAAGAACAAAAACCAAAATTCGTGACTGACTTTTGTTTGTTTTGAGCAGGCTTGGAATCTATGGAAGGAAGGAAGTCCAATGGAACTAATAGACACAAACTTAGAGCAAACATGCAATTTATCGAAAGTAATACGTTGTATTCATGTTGGCCTCTTGTGTGTCCAACACTGTCCAGAGGATAGGCCAACAATGTCCTCTGTGGTTCTAATGTTGGGGAGTGAAACTGAATTGGCTCAACCAAAAGCACCTGGTTTCTATACCAAGAAGGATTGCAATGAACCAAATTCCAACACAAGTCCAATGGAAATTAACTCTACCAATGAAGTAACCATTACCTTGTTAGAAGCTCGATGATACCGAAACTCTACAGAATGATTGGCACAAGTGAGGATTATTTATTTTTTCTTCCTTTGTACAGCAGTGAGTGAATTTGTAGATTATGTGGACAATCTAAGTTTTGATACTGTTTCATTTAATGATTAGATTTCTTGGTCATCAAGTTTCTTCTTGTTCATTTCCCTTCACTCTGCTGTGTATGTAGGTCATGAGTCCTGAAAAGTAAAATTTTTCAGAGATGTATTGGAACCTGTTTGGATTTGCAGTGAAAAGTTTAATTCATTTTGCTTCAAGTGCAAGTTTTTAGTGGGTTGCAAAGCAAAATAGGCCTAAGCTAGGTGGAAGTCAGACTTGAATTAGATTTGGTGTACAAGTGTGAAGGGGTTCAGGATAAATTTTCTTTATAGGAGCCATACATTGAAGATTTCAACGATGAGAAACGTTTTAGAGTTTAACTTTTGAAAATGGGACATATTCTGAGGGTAAAAAAGTCATGCCAGAGCCAAAATTGAAGACCACACGGGTTGTTTGACAAAGAAATAGAGGGCTTGTTTGTTTCTTTTTTAAAAAAAACATTATTTTTTTTTGAAAATCTTTTTGGAAGAATTTACATTAAAAATAGAGAAAAAAGAAATCATAACAGTAAAATCAAAAAACCTAAATCAGTCTATTTATACCTTCTTTTCCTATATTTATGAAAGTGCCACTGGATTTTTAATAACACAAGTATCTTAATTCACAACAAACGTATCTAAATTAACAACACCAGCACAAACAATTCACAGCAAAACTACGTAGTATCAAATGCTTTTGGTGTTGTTAATTGAGATACACTTGTTGTGAATTAAGATACTCGTGTTGTTAAAAATTCAGTAGTACTTTTGTAAATATAGAAAAAGAAGGTATAAATGGGCTGATTTAAGTTTTTAGATTTCAATGTTTCGCTTTGTCTTTTTCCTATTTTCAATATCTTTTTCTGAAATTTTCCCTAACTACTTTTAATAAATCGTTTTTTTTAAAAAAAATATCAAGGTGTTTCTAAAACTAAAAAAATCAAAAAAAACTTGTAAGAGTTTTCTTGATTTTTGTCTTTTTTTTATTTGTATTTTTTAATACCGTTATCCATCCACTATCACTACTACGTCACCTACGTTGACTACCGCCATATCACTTCAAAAACATATTTTTCACAAAACAAATACCTAAAAATATTTTTTTCCCAAAACCCATTTTAAAAAATAATTTTATAAAATTGCTTTTTAACAAAAAAAAAACAGAAAACGGAAGCAAACAGCCCATGTTTATGTAAATACTTTTCCTTAATTTTGTTGGACCTATGTCACAGAGATTGTTCCCTTCCATTCTCCATTACTCTCTCAACAAAAACATAGCTTGAATATTTCCACATCAACTTGGCATATGCTATGGAATTTGATATCTTTGTGGCATCAAAAGCCAAGGTCAAGTTTGATGAGTTCAATATAAACGTAAGCCTCCTTCGCCTGAGTAATTTGAAGCTACCAGATACTGCAAATACTTGAAGAGGTCTTGGTGCTATGAAGAGTATCACAGTATAACCTGGTCATGTTAATATGCAGGGAAGATTATAAAATTGTTGTGACAAGGAATGGCTGAGTTTAAAAACGAAGTTAAATTGATAGTGAAACTTCAGCACACCAAAATTTTGTATGTGAAGCTTCTTAGTTGTTGCATTGCCCTGAAGGACAGGACAAAATGTTAGTGTTTGAATTGAACACATGCCTAATAGAACCTTGGACAACTTCATTTTTGCTATGACGAACACTTCAACAAGGGTTTTTAATAGGATAGACTAGTAACACTTCTTCTCATACTTTAACTAACTTTTTTTGAAAAGTTCAAATTAGACAACTAACTTGCTTTTGTAAAATATAAGAGCTAACTGATTAATATGGGTAAATTAAAAAAATTAGCTATAGTATTTTAGTTATTTATAACAAATATAAGTTGGTTTTTTCTAAAGTACCATCTTTTATTAAATACAACACATTAATGTGTGCAATTAACAGCAACACTTTGGGGAGGGGGGGAAAGAGTATAAATTTAGAGAATGTCTTATATTTAGGACCACATTTAATCCTTAACTAACTTTTATATGAAGGGTTGGAGGTAGTCTCTTTAGGGGTCGTTTGTATTAGCTTTTAAGAATAGTTTTTACGGATTTCGAAATAAGTATGTGAATGGAGTTTTGTCTCGACTTGCGTAAACTTAGATTTAAAAAACCTAAGTTTAAAACATAGGTTTGATTGAGTTTGATAGACAAAAGCAAGAATTTTCTATAATTTTTCTTATTTGGGAGGACTGTATAAATTTATTATATTGTTCAATTTATTGATAGCAGCCAGCAGGGCTTAGTCATCGTCAAATTTCTCGTCCATTTAGTTTCACTCCTTGTATAATTATTCTTCATATAAAGTTAGGGACTCGGGACCTTCTTCTTCTTATCTTTTAGGTATGACATCATCCACTATGAGGCTGTAACCTGGCAGAAGAATTTCCTTTTCTTTCTTTCAATGAAGGAAACGTGTCTACATTTTTATTTTTATTTTTTTTAAAAAAAAAGAATAAAAAGGCAAGTATGTATTTGTCTAAAAAGAACAAGATGGCTTATGTGTTGGGCCAGTTGGGTGATAAAAATGAATGAAAGCCCATATATTGGTGTGCTGATTAAAATTAAACGATTGTGCTAGCTCAGTTGATAGGCCCAAAGGTTTGTATTTGGATCTCTAACTCTAATTATGTGTTCAGATGGAGAGAAAAGTGAGGTGAATAGAGGAGAAAATGAATATTAAATTTAAAAAATTTCATAAATTATTAAAAAAATTACTATTTTTGAAATTTTTCTCCCTTAATTTTTTCTTCATCCAAATAAAGGGTAAGAGTTAACAACTTTACATCCTGGCTTGTATAGTAGAAATTGTTAGTTCTTCATAATATAGTAAATTATTATTTGAATCTCTGTTAGGAGAGGTGTCCACGTTCGGTATCTAATAGTGCCTCAAAAATGTTTGATGCCAACAAAAGAATACACGTGCTTAGCTAGAAAATAAAGAGTTAACAACTTTACTAATAAATAATTGGTAAGGTGGTAAACTGCCCACCCATATAAGGAAAAGAGCACAAGTTGGAGCCCAATAATGCCATGTCAAATAAATAGACACATGCGCTTAGTAATACAAAAATTTAAAAAAAAAATCAACTTTACTCCGGTTTATTATGTAGTCTATGTAATATCTCGAAAATTTTTAGTCTAGATAAGGCAGTTAGGGTAGACAGAGGGTCGTACCTTAACATTTTCTGAAGCATAGATGAGGCGTTTGGGATGAACTAAGGGCCTTAGTTTATAAAGAGAAGAGAGATTTCACAACTATTGAAATGAAATCAAGGGAAGGGCCTATGTGCAGAAAGTAAGAATTCAACGAAGTTTAAGGTTGGAATTCAGTCAAATCTAAGAACCCCGAAAATTCTCATAAAATCCCAAAAAATAGAAAAGAGTGTTCAGGATAGTATATAAGCCTTAGAATGAGGTTATGAGATCATATGATCATTTAATTAATTTTGGAATATTTTAGTGATTTTTAGCCGTGCTAGGTTTTTGGCTGAAAATTAATTATTCCAGATAAATGGAGACCTCAATGTTCTGGATTGGGATTGGGGGAAATTAGTATAATATGTGAGAGAATTTCTAAGATCATCTCAAGCTCGGAAGGAGGTTCAGAGATATCAGCAAAAATTGCTGAAATCAACTAATCGCCGATAAAATGAACTTCCAATTAGAAATTTATTATGGGAGTTATAGATGTCCAAAAATTTTAAAATTTTAATGGTATCCTACTGGGATATTTAGAGAACCCTGGGAAAAATTTAAAAATTTTTGGATGAGTATAGAATTTTCTGAAATTTTTCTAATATTCTAGATGATACGAGAAAATGTGCTGAAAGAAATTGGACCAGAAGAGGTCTTCACGTCCAGCAACACCATGCACCAGTTTTTGGCTTTGAGAGGCAGCCAACAATGCCCTAGAATGGTATAGAAAAGGGACATGTGTCATGGTGGAAATGGTTAATTGTCATTGTTGATTTTTGTGGCTTTTTGAGAATTAATGAGAAGCCAAACATGGCCTTAAGTTTTGGCTATAAATAGGAGGCCTTCCCCACTCATTTTGGACGTGCAAAAGGAGTACCATAGGGAACCTCTGGCCAATTTGAAACTCGAGCTCTTCCGGAGGTGATTCAAGCGACACTATATGGTTTTCGGTCCCAATAAGTTCTAGCCTCTATCCTTTTTCAATTCCCTCTTCTTCTCCATTGTTTTGGGGCTATTAAAAGGGTGGAATATTGCCCTAAACTTTCAGCCAAGCATGAGGGAGGGAGTTTTGAAATTGTTTTATGGCTTAAACCATTGAAAAAGGCTAGAACAAGGTATGTAGGCTTGAGTTGAATCAAAATAACATGTTGTGGGGTATATACATGTTTCGTCCACACCTCCTGTATGTGTGTTAGAGCTTGACTTTCATTGATCTGATGATTCCATTGTGTTCAAAATATTGTTTTACTTGAGGATATGTTGTAAGAACACATGTAGAAGTGTTGGATTGAGGAAAACATTGAGAACCCTATTATGAGGGGTGGTTGGCCAAGATGAGTTTTTGGGGGAAGGGATGTGATATCAATTGAATAAATATCATAGATGGATTTAGTGGTTAAATTTGTGTGGGATTAACCTCTGAAATTAGTTGACTGAACTGTGGAATTAGGATCTTGCTTTTAAGAGAAAGGGGTCCTTGGTTTAAATACTGTAGCATACATTGATGTCTGTGTATTGTGGCATGTATACTGACATTCCAGAAAAGTGATCTAGGAGTTCCAGAAGCAGGGAAAAGACATTTGCATCGTTCAGGAGTAATTGGTAGCTAGAATCTCTTACCTTAACTTATATTGCTTTGCTTGTCTGCTATGTGTGTATGTGCTTGATTACTGTGTTGTGGTTGAGCTAGTATGTTATGTTATGAGATGTATGACTCCCTATTTATATGCCTAGATATGTGACTAA
>JBAGKO010000014.1:14821013-14832738 GCA_037177275.1 Acacia concinna
CACAATGGCGTCGTGCGATCCATGTAGCCGACCCTACCTAGTGGGATTAAGGCTTTGTTGTTGTTGTTGTTGTTTCGGGTCAAGTCATTTTAGAGGAATACATTATTAACCATTATATTTAATGGGAAAGTTAAATCATATGATTCGTAATTCAAATTAATTCTGTGGATCTATGAAACTAATAATCCTACATGACGTTGTGCGATTCGTGTAACTGACGCCACTTAGTAGAATAAGGCTTTGTTGTTGTGGTGGTTGTGTGAAACTAATATCCTGATACATTATAAGGTTCAATGCACGTGTTTATGCTTATGTGTCAAAGTTTTAAGTTTAGTTACCAGAAGTTCTCTTTTAAACGACTGCCTTGCAAAGTTAAGTGCTATGAAAAGCTCTTCTGGATGTAAAAACGTTGAGAGCTTAATGCCAACTCATATCTGAATTTAAAACTCTAGAAGCCTGCAAATTTTGCATTGTAGAAAGTTCTTTATTAATGATGTCTTACCAATACATTTCTTTATTGCTCCCTCTGGTCCTCATAAGGACTGTTCCATGGTCCTTAATATACGACTTTTGTTTCTAAAATCTTAATTCTTTTCCTTAAATATCCTTTTATTTGATATTCCTTAACCAACTAAACAACCTTATAACTGACTAATGAACTTCATTTGAGGTAAGTTTGAAATTTTAAAAGCATTTACTAGTTTTTAGTGAATTCCTTAATCCGTAGAGTTGTTAATAGGTCCTTGCAATATGGACTACTTTCTTAAAAACGACTTACATTTGATGTGTTCTTAGATCAAACTCCTCCATAGAGTTATTGAGCTGACTCTTTTGAAAATTGGGTGGTCACATGGGCAAACCAGCCATGTTGACAGAAGGCAGCCTGTCAAAATTTCACATTTTGGTTGCATATGGATCAGATTAGTCTATTTCAGTAAATTATCTACACTCAAATACATGTAAACTCAAATTCCAACTTGTTACTTTGTCAAAATAATAGATCAAATTTCCTAGAAAAGTTGTCTGCAGAAGGAAAACTTGTACCAAGAACAAGCAATTTCTAGAAAACTTCTATACCTCTTCCACAAGATTTCTCGGTAAAGGTGTTATCCAATGATTAAAAAATAAGATCAGCCTTGCTATTGTGCTGGAAAACTGATGAACCAACCATGGTTTTGGTCTTTTGAACTTCAAAACCATCCAAGGGTGAAATGTTCAAGAACCAGTGCTTTACCCTGGTTTAAATATTAGTTTACCTTTTAAAACATTGATATTTTTCAATTGGATCCAACTACATACTCAACACTCAACATAACACTGATTGGATCCAATGCCTTTCAAACTATAAGTTAATTGGTGAAGTGCATGTAATTGAAATGTAAAAATAATGGGGAACAAGTTAATTGGTGAAGTGCATGCGGTGCTTGACATTGACATAGCACCTACACATGTAGCATCAAGTGATTCTCCGTTTGTGTCCACTTCACCTTGATGTATATGTTCTGGCTTGGCATCACCATTATGTTTAACAGATAAATGAAATTAAGAGATAATGGTCAGGTTATGAACAATTCCATGACCCACCCCACAACAGAACACTACCTGAAGACCTTCATGAATGTCCAAAAATGAAGTTTCAATGAAAATTGTAGTGGCATGTTAAATTATTGTTGAATTATGTAATCCATACTATTTTGACCCTATGTACATGCATATGTTGTTATGAGTCCTGCAACTGTTATATGTCTTCGTAAATTCTGAAATTTGATAAGCTTACTGTGCTTTTGAATCAGGTTTATGTTGAAGCTTATACCTGTCCATGTGTAAGGCGCCACCCATATGATTCTACTTTTGTTGCCCAGTCAAATGGGAATTACATTGCAATTTTTACATCCAATCCACCTTTCAGGCTAAACAAATACAAGAGGTATGAAAGTCACAGTGTCTCCGGATTCCCCATAAAGTGCAATTTCAGTTTGGATGGGAAGAGACTTGCTTCTGGTTCTTCAGATGGTTGTATTTATCTTTATGATTATCAGTCATCTAACGTTGTTAAAAAAATCAAGACGTCTGACCAAGCTTGCATAGATGTTGCTTGCCATCCTGTTATACCTAATGCTATTGCTTCATGCTCCTGGGATGGAGGCATCTCAGTATTTGAATAGAACTCCGAACTATCAGCCCTATTTCATGGCGGTTCATCTCAGTATTTGAATAGAACTCCGAACTATCAGCCCTATTTCATGGCGGTTTCCAGCCTTCAGGTGGCCGCAGAGGAACGTGGAATCAAGGCTCTGCATTTAATCACAAGATAAATGACTTTCAAGGAAACAAAAGAAGATGGGAAGGAGAAAGTCCTCTTTTCTGAGCCTGTATCGCTTTTTCTATGTTCTAAAGTAGTATTAGGTTTGAATAGTTAGATCTCTATCTGATTTAATGCTTAAGTTTTCATGTTTTATGACTTGTAGCATATATGTATATCCTGTAACATGATCTTATCCAGGATGTTACGTATCTAATACACATTTGGAACTCTGCTTGGCCTTCTAAGGTGCCCTTGATCATTCTGATTCCTGATGATAACCTTTTTTCCCCCTAATGGAAGAACTGTTTCTGATAATTGAGGGATTGGTCTTGCGATTCTGAAGATTATTATGTCTGTGTTTCCCATCAGTAGCATCTAAATTGGCTGATGAGTCACTTTGCCTCCACCCCCACTTTGAAACAAAAAGGCAGCAGACGCAAAGTAAGGTTTTCATGGATATACCAAGATTCTACAAAAGTGTTCGCTTTCTAAAAAAGATTGTTTTAGTCAAAGGATGCCATCATATAGAAACAGTTTTTGTTTGAAGAAAATGACTTGGCTGATTTCAGCTATGTCTCAAAACAAATTATTGGCTTGCAAGTTGCAAGGTTCCCCCGCAAATCCCTTCTTTCTTTTTTTTTAAAGGCTAGGCAGAAAATCTAACAGTATCAAAGGTTGATCACTAGAAATTACAGCATGCTTAGAATCTCAGATAAATCTCTTCATACGAGCCTTGAACATGATGCAAATCTTAGCCATTCATTCGATCCGGTCGTTCAAAGTGTGACACATGTTGTGGGGGTATGAGATGGCCCTATCAAATGCATAGCTAGGATTGTTAGACTTCATGGCCTACCACTACCAGTACAGACAATATCCATTATGTACACATTAGGAATCTCTGTTTAAATGATTTCACTAAAAATTCTTCTTGTTTTTCAAGTTCAAAGAAACATGGTGTCCAAGTCAGAAAACTTGACATGGCTAAGAAACTGGAAATTTCGACACGTTGTTGTATGCCCTTCACACTCTAAACTAGGATAAGGGCACCTCTTTCTTTCTCCTTCCCCCGTCCCATATAATATATAAAGGACCACCTAATGTATAAGAGTCTTCCAACAAGGTGGATTCTGAGAAAGCGTATTTGTATGGACCTTATCCCCACAAGTAAATGGTTTTTTTTTTTTTAATGTTTAAAACCCATGACCTCCCAATTGCATAGTAGCAATCTCTTTCGAAAAAACTTCGTACAAGAAATAGTCACAAACTTAAAATGTGACAAGAGGAGTGGTGCTGCTGCTAGCGTACAAGTCAAGAATAGTGTGTCTAGATACTTATGACCAATACCTACCATGGAACACCAAAATGTGATTTCATTTAAGAAGATAGTCTTGTGGGGGCAAACTCATCAACCTGTTATTAATGTTCATCCACTTCTTCCCCTCAAAGCAAAGAGAGAGATTGGAAAGAAAGAGGGGGCCAAACTAGCTAGATAGCTAGCTAGCTCTCTTCACAAAGACATAATTATGCATTTCTTTTACTTCATTTTTCAAGGGAGGGGTCAATTGTAGAAGACACGACACACTCCACTCTTTCTCTTTCTTAAATGCATTTGCTTGAGATACCAACCAAAAATATCTTCTAATCTATACCCAATCAATATCTTAGTGTATAATTTATAATATTATTATATTTGGGAAAGACATGTCTAGCTAGTTTACTCAACATGAGTAATAGATATATAATATAAATCTCTTTATAATTATTGATTTAGTTTGAACAAGTCCACTTAACAAAATATGAATTTTTTTTTGGACAGACTTTTCCAATCTGCCTAATTTTCAACACTAAATCTGATATGGGTCAGGATACAAACCACTGGGGGGAATGAAAAGGGGAAGAAAAAGAAAACATAGTTTTTTTTTTTTAAAAAAAATGTATTTTAAAGAAATACTTGTGCACTATAGAGAGCACTATCTAGAGTCTAGACAGAATGCAGCATCTGAAGCAAAGGCAAACACCAATGGTCCACACAAGCCTCTCTTAGTACTGTTTCTATTGGAAAATATGGTAATCCTTCTCTCTCCCCCCAAATTCAAAGCAAGGAGGGAAACACAGTTATTCAGCCTAGTAGCCTACAAAACATTATTTTATGTTCAACCTCTACATCAATATGCCCCCCACCTTCCTTGGTCTTAACTCTTAACCACCCCCCTCACTCTCTTTATTATTATCCCAATAATATTTATCTCTTTTGTCCCACACTCTATTAATTCTCTCACCCCTTCTTTCCTTCACAAAGAAAGATGGAAGAAATTGAAGTCCTTCCTAGCTAGCTAGCACGCTCTAACTCCAAGAGAATAGAACAATAATAAAAAATCTCATCCAACTTATCTGTAATATCTCATCCTATTAGCGTTAACCAGCCTTTAACTGATATGAAAGAAGAATGTACTTTGAAAAGATCGTTCAAGAAAAAAGGAAAACAAAAAAACAAAGAAAGATTAAAAGAAGAAGATAAAAGAGAGTGTGAGAGTGAGAGCAAGTAAGTGTGCCCCTACTGGTAGTAGTCCTATTCTGCTTCATGTGGCAGCAATCATCATCTAAAAGAGCGACACAGTGTTTGTGGCGTACTTGAGGTCAAGCGAGCATTCGCGTTTTAAGGTCCCACCAGTTACCCTGTAAGGAGACACGAAACGATGGGCTGAAAGGTTTTGCAGTTTTACTAAGCCATTTATATAATAATTTGCTCATTTGTTGTGTGCTTTTTTTTTTTGTTTTGGGTTTATTAAGAGAGAGTTTTTGGAGGATTTGACATGAACTAACTAGTCTTCAAACTTTGAACCCCCACTACTTTTCATTTCATTTGCTTTCTTTTTCTTCCTTTCTACCTTTCATTCATTTCAGAACCAAATATGACCATTATTAGGAATCCTAATAAGCTTTTTAGGATCAGAAATCCACAGACCCCATTAATTATTCCTATCCCTGCTCAATATAATATATGTGTGTGTGCCGTTAATTACTCCTATATATGTCACTTTATTACAGTAAAGTACTGTTGGACATAGTACTTAGTCAAATGTGATAGTTATAATAAGGAACAAAGTAATATATATTTTATCTCACTTATGAAAAAGATAGCATGGCTTTCAACCTCATACTCTTAAGTTATACTATATTTTATCTCACTTATAATAAATATATAAGTACATGAGAGAAAATGTGCAGTAATTTAGAATTAGAGGTGAGTGGGGAATGATTTCTATAAAGGTATCTATTTAATATGGATAAAAAAAATGTAGTTTAAATTTTGAGACAAAAGAAAATTGCTTATATTAAAAATTAAATATAAAATAGAGAAAATTGTTTGTAAAAAGAATTAGAGGGGTACACAACTTGTATTATTGATATATATATTTTCTAATATAATTAACCTAATTAAAAACTCATGATCACTGTGCAAAATCACCTTAATAAGGAAGCAATGTTCCTCTCTTTCTCAGGTTCTTGATGAACAATCTTGTCAAATTAAAGTTGGAAAGCTATCAACTTTTTGGATTAATGTCTATCCTCTGCTACATGGTAGACCATAATCAGAATGTTTGTGCCTGAGTTCATAGTGTTATCATCGCTTTGGCTTCCAATCCTGGCCTTGAAAAGTAGCCGACAAACTCATTCTTTAGCTTCTGCCATGTGATTTGTGGCCTCAACCAAGTTCACCCATTTGGTTGGTTCTGTTTTATTCTTACCCTCTAAAAAAGAAATATTAATAATAATCAATCATGGTTTTTCTCTTAATATACTTGGTTTAATAATAATCCCAATTTTCCTAATTGGGAAGGATGCCTGATAATAAGGTTTTATAGGTCACTTTTCTATCAATTTGGTAAATAATACAATACATATGCTTTCGGAAACCTGACAAGGCATGATTATTATAAATCTAAAGGCATTCTCTGTGTTTAACAAAAATATTATTCCTTTTGGTAATGATGCCTTCAAAAAGACTTTGTTTTGATGTTCAATTTCTATTTCTTGACGCTAAGTTCTAGAAAGCTGAGTCCAGCTAGAAGATGGTTGAATGAAGTTGATCAATTAGATTCTGTATGCTTTGATAGGTCTTTTCTCATATTAGTGGATTATATATATATAAAAATATATATATATTTCTTTATTTATATATATTTTTTTTTGGCCAGTACTTTCTTTATTTATATATTTTATATCATTTCATTTCATTTCACCTTTTACAGAGAATATTGGTCTCATCACTGATCACTGTCCATTGCTTGAATACACCCTACTGCGTAACTGAACGTTATCAGTTGGATTCCAACCTAAAAGCCATTGAAAGGAAACAAAATATATAACTTTTCAGCAAAATGCATTAGCTTTTTTCTCTCTTTTCTGTACACTCAGTTGTTCTTATTCTTTCTTTCAGATAAAACGCTATCTTTTTGGAGTGACCCATTATATATATATATATATATATCCCACTAACAAGAAATACCCTTGACTGTTCCCCCATCTTGTTTAGTTTTTCGTCTTCATACTTTTCTATCTCTCTAATAGAAGAATATTTACATAACTAAGCATAATTATATAATACAATTAACTCATCTACGTACCATCATAATTATTATGCAGAATTTGACATACAGCAAATATTTTATAATTATTCCTATGCATTGTGTTGACAAAGAATCAATAGTTTGGTTCACAATCTTATGATCATTATGACCTACTGAAGCATTTTTCGAGGGCACAAACCTTTATTCTTAGGGCACTACTTGACCGACATCATATATATCTCCAACAGTTAGTTGAATCAAGACCTATATTATAGCATTAGCATATGCCTATGCTCATCACACAAACAAATCTATCTCTCTCTCTATCAATATATATATATGTATGTGTATATTTCCATGGGTTAAACATGAAAGTAAAAGCAAAACAGTACGAGAGACAGCAAAAAGTAAAAGCTTGCGAGAGGAGGGGGAATAATAATGACAAAGAACGTTTTTCAAAGTCGAAAATTATTGGCATTGCTCATAAAAAGGTACAAAATTATTGGGCATACGTTGTATTCACATTGCTACGTGTTGTGTTGTGAAGAAGTACTTTGTTCTCCTGCGCAATAATAGTGTGCATGAATCCTCCCTTTGAACTAAGTGGGATAAAAAAGCGCCTAAATCAATGTTCATAGGATTATTTGGATTTAGGTTTTCCAATTGATCCATAAATTGCTTTCTCTCTTGACAACTATGTGATGTTTAAGGATTAACAATTATATATATTTAATTCACATTCCAGTATTATCTGTGAAATGTCCAAGTGCAAGCAGGAGACTTGAGCTGATACAAGAAGTTGTACATCAAATAAAATTAGGCTTAATAAATAATGCCTAAGGAGCTTTAATAAGTATGATTAGCTCTGATCTTAAATAATAAATTAGAAGGACTCATAAATTTAAGTTTTAAGGTTTTAAGTTAATATGCAGTATCCCCCACCGGTCTTCGCGCCCATTTTTTGTTCTCCCTTCCACTAATGTTAGTAAATATCTGACTCAGGTTCCAAGGACTTAAAAAATAGCCAAAAAATAAAATAAAATTCCAATGTAGAATTTTCTATCAAATTAGTCTTTAGGGATGTCAGTCGTGTAGATTCTAAA
Organism: Acacia concinna; assembly: GCA_037177275.1. Classification (NCBI taxonomy): domain Eukaryota; kingdom Viridiplantae; phylum Streptophyta; class Magnoliopsida; order Fabales; family Fabaceae; genus Acacia; species Acacia concinna. Next base: position 14,828,996 of record JBAGKO010000014.1, read on the forward strand.
TATAAACTTACATTGTTTGTAAGTGTATGTAATTATATTGATAAGCCATAGAGTAATTATTGACAAGCTCATATATATATACTTCCTCTGGTTCTAATTATAATAAGGTGTAATTGACTCTTTTTTAGAGAATTTTAATAAAATTAATTACATTACTTAATCATATCAGATATTATATTTTATCATATTATATACTAGTTTATAAATCAAACAACATAGTTCAAAGAAAAACGATAAATTTTAATATTTTAAAGTAATATAATTAGGTTTTTTAGGATTATCTAAAAAAACGTCAACTGGATATTCTAATTAGGATTATCTAAAAAAAAGTCAACTGGATATTATAATTAGGATTATCTAAAAAAAAGTCAACTATGCATTATAATTAGGACCGAAGGGAGTATATGTTAACTAAAGCATTCATGTTGACAAGTATGTGAGACTATATTGATAAGTTATAGAATTGTTATTGACAAGCCCGCTATATCAATAAGATAAGTTCATATATAGAATTTATATTACTGTGATCCCTAAAAACTCTTTTCTTTTTCTTTTTCTTTTTTGTTATTTTTTCTAACATGTCCTTGTGACCTTAAGTAAGATTTTCCCTTAATTTTATGTTGGCTCCTCATTCTTAACAAGTGATACAAGAATTAGGTTTTACCCATAATCAAAGTGAAAAGGATATTGTTGCAAGCCCTTAATTATGTTCTCTTCCATCCATGCATGTGAGTTGTTGTTGTTTTTTTTTTAATCGAGAGGAATGAGAATTTGACAGCAAAGTTGTGCTTTTGTAAGAACTGGTGTGCAATATTATTGTCTATTTGTTGCATGAAGTGGTAGACAAGGTATCATAATACTCACATCAACCAGATAGTGGTAGCTATTAGGTGAACTTTGCTCTTTATACAGTAGTAGTCCCCTTTTGCTTTTCACTTTCTAGGGCAAAGTGTTTTTTTTTTATTTTTCTTTTCTTTCTTCTCTTTTTTAATTTTCCTTTTTCTAAGGGATAAAAATTCAAAAATCAAAAGCATGCAACAATGCAAAGAACACGTTGTGATGGTGTGGTACAAGCAAAGTACTGATTCCTTTGCGTAGATATACAAAGTCATATCTATATAAATTTTTTGCTATGATCTCCAAGCACACAAGTATGATGATGATGATGATGATGATGATCTTCTTGTCGGTTATAGCTATGAGTGTCGGTGAAAAGGGTTTGCACCATGAAAATACACACACACACTTGTGTGTCTGTGTGTGTATTGGAGAAGAAGTGAGAATGCAGGAAAGTGCTCTTTGAACAATAATAATAATAACAACAACGACAATAATATACAACATTTAAATTCATCTACTTTGTCTTTAACCAATATACTTCAATTATATATGTCATTGAAGAATGGGTGGTGTCCATAGATTGGACTAAATAAGTCTTATTTCCCTTTCCTAAAACATATAATGAAACACGAAAATATGTAATATTAAAGTTACTCATAGCTATACTGTGTATTATTTGGCTAAACCAGATCCGAAAATCAACGCGCACACTGACTATTCAGCCCTATCTGATAAATTATATATCCAATATATATAACCTCTCTTCTTTAATATAAGATCTCTATTAATAAAGAGGATATCATATATTAAGGACATGATGTATAATATATATATATATATATATATATATATCAAAATAGCATATCTGAGTTAGATTAATTAGCATCATGTGATTGAAATTAGCTTCATGCATGACTTCCTAAAGTTTCATATATAATGCACATTGGTTTTACTGTTCCACACCTATAAATGTAGAGCATGAAAAATACACTATTATCTTTAGTTACAAAACTTAAACCTACTCTATTATTTAGAAGTATATATGGGATTATTAAGGAAAAGGGAAGAACTTGAGTATTTAGGGTTACACACACACACAAAATTATAGCGGAGTTGCTGTCTGTTGACTAATTATATCATGCATAGAGAGTCTCGCATAAGCACGTTGAGTACTGTTAAAGTCACTTGGGAATATGAGCACAGAATATTGATAGTAGGACCACTATATTTATATATATATATATATTACTCATTTGGGGTGAAAATATATAAATAAATAAAATAAGGCTTTGCATAGTTAATTATATGAGTTAACAGAAACACGGGAGGTATATTATTGGTGTTAAAGTGTACTGTTGCCTAGACTGCTAAATTTTGTTTGGTGTTGTGATATAGATATGTGTGTGTGTGTGTGTTCAACATGTTTTCTTAAGTCTCATCATTTTGTTACTTGTTGGATTTCTTTTCTGTCAATATTTATGAATAGAAGATAAAAAGATTCTATAGGCAATAATGCTGCATTGTGGTGCTGCTCATCTGATCACAGTTTAGAGGGTCCTGATTACATCATTGCAAGAATTTGCCGCACAATGGAACTCTCTCTCTCTCTCTCTTCAAAGCACAAATTGTGATCTTTTCTAGCTAGCCATCTGAGGAGAAAAAAAAAAAAAAGCATTCAACTTTTACTATAGCTTTAAAGCCCCCCTCCTTTTGATGTGTAAATTAGAAGAAAAGCATCACTTTTTTTTCACCTTGAAGGTTACGATGATATACTCTCTAGTAGTTATTAAGAAAGCCTTTAAATATAATAATAATAATAATAATAATACTGTTTGCTTTTTGCATCTGAAAAGAACCCACTAAAATAAATAAATATAAAAATTTTACGATCCAAAATGGTGATTTTTTTTTTTTTTCTCATTATTTATGATCAACAGATCAAGAAGTGCATGAAGAGTATTGCTAGATGAAGTGAAGTTCATTAAACATCCAGTATGTATGATTACCTCTAATAGCAGGATCCCATGAGACTTTATCAATTTAAAATTCAATCTTTTTTTTTTTCGTTATAACTTAGCAACGCCCTAGCTACATATTATATATATATATATAATGTCTCAAATTTCCAAGCAAAAAGGTGCATGTGATGAACAATAATAAAGTTAAAAAAAATTACTTGGATTTGGATCTGAGAGAGCCAATTAGCTTTAAGTCAGAGGGATAATGCAGGTACTTTACTTAAGAACAGTAATAATGTTATCCAAAACTATGTAACTAAACTCATTTTGAGGCAGAATCGTAGCTTATAGTGTTAGCGCTTCAACTGACAATTCTCTTCCCTGTTACACCCAAATGGAAGCATCATTCTTGGGACCACTTCACAGGTTTCATAAAGCTTAAACCACTCTTCATTCTTCATTCACAATTAATTAACCCTTTCTCTTAATTATCATCTATCCAATGTGCTTCTGTGCTGGATTTTCGCTGTAACGACTAATTATTAATACTTAAATATAAATAACACAACCCCTAATTAATCTCTAGTATTATATGATCCTTAACGTGTCAAATTTGTTACCTTTTTAGTTCCTCGAGCCACAAGTTGTATAGTGTGTGTGAACACTCTCAAAACAGTATGCATATATATATATATATATATATATATATGTATGTATGTATCCTGGTACTACTATATATGTTACTCGATTAGTGTTACAACGTTTGTACTAAGTTTTAGCTGTTCTTGTTTTTCCGCTTAATTTAGCTTTATTTGTCTTCTTTTTAAGTGTAACTCCCTATAGTCCTAAACATAAGACAGCTTACACTTTTCTTAAAAACATTAAGGAAAATAAATAAGTTATTTATTTATATCATATGCAACGTGTTATTATATTATATATTAA
>JBAGKO010000014.1:14850556-14873776 GCA_037177275.1 Acacia concinna
CCAGTGACGATGACGAAGTGGACAAAGTTACTAAATCCAAATCCTCCACCAAATCAAAAACGGCCAAAGCCATGGTTAGGCTTATCAATTACAAACTTTGGTCAGATGAACTGGCATCCTCTTTATTTTCACTTTCTTCTGCTCTATTGGAAACTACAATCCTTCAAACTCTTTGTACATCACTAATTCATCCAAAACCTTTTAATTTTAGACATATCATTTTTTATATATGCCATCTCAAATGCCACATGTCTCAAATTTATACAAACTTTTTATGATTTGGTCAAATTTTATGATATTAACGGTCAACTTAAACTATTATGTCAATAAAGATGAATATTGTAGTGAATTAATAACATGAGGACGGAAATTGCACTTAAAATAATGTTAAGACTAAAATTGTAACTAAAAAATAATATTGGGTGGATTACTGTTTAACCCTTATTTGTAAGTTATAAATAGGATGAATTTAAATAGTCTTTATATTAAACATATGAGATATGAGTGTGTAGCAATTTGTTATTAACAAAGTACTCACCATTTAGATTTATTCAATGGGAGGCACCTAACTAATTTGTACTTATTAAATAAATTGAACTTGTGACTCCTTATTTAAATCTTTGTTAAGGGGAAGTAGTGTTGTTGACATGAACACCAATGCATGGAAGATTGGAAGTTGCACGCTTAATAAATAAATGTCGACAAACCAAAAAAGAAACTTAAAAGAAGATGGCGTACATAACATGTAGCTGAATTTCCAACCTCACCCTCAAAACCCATACAATTTACCTCTGGTGGCGTGGGCCCCAAAAAAATATATTTACCTCTGTGTCCCCTTCCCCCAGCTTGACATGTGTGCTCTCTATATATACCACCTTCTCTTCATTCTCATCCCCACACGCCCAAACTCAAAGCAGCACAGACCCAACCTTCCCTTCTCCTCTGTTTCTCTCTGAGCATTACTTTCTTTCTTGTTCTCTCCGACGAAACCAAATCTGCGATTTCTCCGCCGGAGGAAAAAAATTAGAAACCCACCATGCCTGAAGCTCCCAAACACCCCACAGGCTACAACCTAGCAGAGAGCAACAAGAAAACTCTCGAGTTCATCGACGATGTTACCTCCAACGCCGACCACGTCCAGAGTAATGTCCTCGCCGAAATCCTGTCCCGTAGTGCCAACGTTGAGTACTTGCAGAGGTTTGGCCTCAATGGCGCCACCGACCGTGACACCTTCAAGAAACTCCTCCCTGTCATCTCCTACGAGGACATCGAACCCGACATTACCCGCATCGCCAATGGCGACACCTCTCCGATCCTCTGTTCCGAGCCCATCTCTGAGTTTCTCACCAGGTCCGTACTCCTCTTAAAGAAATATAATTTACCTACCCTGTTTTTACAGTCTTTAACTCTATTTTCCATTTCTCAGTTCTGGGACTTCCGGCGGGGAGAGGAAGCTGATGCCGACGATCGAAGAGGAGCTCGGAAGGAGGTCGTTGCTGTACAGTCTGCTGATGCCGGTGATGAGCCAGTTCGTTCCAGGGTTAGAGAAAGGGAAAGGAATGTACTTTCTGTTCATAAAATCGGAGGCGAAAACTCCGGGAGGACTAGTGGCTCGTCCTGTGTTAACGAGTTATTACAAAAGCTCTTATTTTAAGGACAGACCCTACGATCCTTACACAAACTACACCAGCCCCAACGAGACGGTGCTCTGTTCTGATTCCTACCAGAGCATGTACTCTCAGTTGCTCTGTGGGCTGTGCCACCGTAACGACGTCTTTCGGGTCGGCGCCGTTTTCGCCTCAGGCTTCATTCGTGCCATCCGATTCCTGGAGAAACACTGGGCCCTTCTCGCTAACGACATCCGCACAGGAACCATTAACCCCCAAATCACTGACACATCGGTGCGAGACTCTGTTTTGGAGATCCTCAAACCCGACCCGAAACTGGCGGACTTTATCGAGTCCGAGTGCAGCAAGAGCTCGTGGCAGGGGATCATAACTAGGCTCTGGCCTAATACTAAGTATGTGGATGTTATTGTTACAGGGACAATGTCACAGTACATTCCCACGTTGGACTACTACAGCAATGGCCTCCCTCTTGTCTGTACCATGTATGCCTCATCGGAATGCTACTTCGGAGTCAACCTTAACCCTCTCTGTAAGCCCAGCGATGTCTCTTACACCCTCATCCCCAACATGTGTTACTTCGAGTTCCTCCCTGTAAATCGCAGCCATGGCGGCGCTCTTAACGACAAAGACCAGCAAGAGTTGGTCGACCTCGTCGATGTTAAGGTCGGTCAAGAGTACGAGCTTGTCGTCACCACCTACGCTGGTAATAACAATTTCCCTTGTGAAGTTTATTAATTTATACATTGGTGTTCAAGTTTGTGAAAGTGGGAATTTTGAAGTTTGTATTTTTTTTTGTTTTGTTTTGGCAGGGCTGTATAGGTACAGGGTGGGAGACATTCTGAGGGTGTCGGGATTCAAGAACAAGGCGCCGCAATTCAACTTCGTATGTCGGAAAAACGTGGTGCTGAGCATAGATTCCGACAAGACGGACGAGGTAGAGCTTCAGAACGCGATGAAGAACGCGGTGACTCACCTGGTCCCCTTCGACGCAGCGGTTTCAGAGTACACAAGTTACGCCGACACGACGACGATCCCGGGGCACTACGTGCTGTACTGGGAGCTGAGCCTAAACAAGTCAAAGCCGATTCCGCCGTCGGTGTACGAGGATTGCTGCCTAACGGTGGAGGAGTCACTGAACAGCGTGTACCGACAAGGCCGCGTGTCGGACAAGTCGATCGGACCGTTGGAGATAAAGATCGTGGCACAGGGGACGTTCGATAAGCTTATGGATTATGCAATTAGCATGGGAGCTTCAATAAACCAGTACAAGACACCGAGGTGCGTGAAGTTTAAGCCTGTGGTGGAGCTTTTGGATTCAAGAGTTGTGAGCTCTTATTTCAGTCCAAAGTGTCCCAAGTGGGTTCCGGGACACAAACAATGGATCAATCTGAACAATAATAACTGAGGTTGACGAGGATGATGGTGATTATGATTAATTGGGTTACTTAAAGTTGTGGTCTTTTTTAGGGTAATTAGTTAATTTAGGGTGATTTTTATGTTGCAAAGACTCCATTTTTAAGTTTGGGTTGTAATTTTTAAATTTCATGACTTTGCATAGGGAGGCCCCTCATGAGATCTTTAATTTCTTTTGGCTCCCCCACCACAACCACCTCTGTAAAAAGTGAGTTCCTGTTTCAAACAAGCTTATCTCTTTCTCTCTTCTTTTTGGCCTTGTTCTTCTTTCTTTTCTCTGATCTTTTTTTCTTGTGATGAATCGTGTGTGTGTTGTTAGGTAAGGTTTGGTTGGAATTGGAGCTTTGACTCTATCTGAGAATTTTGCCTATTGAAGTATCTTGGACTTGTTTCCAAATTACACATGCTTCTAATCTACGGCTAGTAATCTCAGTCTGAGGTTGTCAACTTATTCTTAGAGCCGAAAGAAGAAGAAGAAGAAGAAGAAAAGTCATCAGAAGAAATGTAGTAGTTCAAGCACTCATTATTTAATTATTTATGTTTTCAATTACACACAAAATATCTATTTATTAAACTATAACTTGCAGAGGAAAAAGAGAACCTACATTTGTAAATAAAAAATTACACGTTTGTTAATTAATAAATGTAGTATATTCCATATAAAAGCATGAAAGTGCGGATAAGAAATATTACAGTGGAGGTGAGCTAAATGAACAGTGAGGGCTGTGAGATTTGCCTGCTAAAGAGGGATCTTTGATGAACATATTTTGCAACTTGATTAAGACTTGTCTGATGCCAATAATTATTTTAAAAAAAAAAATTAGTTTAGTGGGGTAAGAAAGAGAAATGATAAAACTACCTATGACAAGTCATGCGAGATAGAGAATATTGCTATGACTATATTGTGTCAATCTCCATCAGCCTCTTTAACAATATATATATACACACTAATATAATTGAGCGTGTCAGATCAGATTCTGCCACTAAATTAAGAAAAACACCAGAACTGAGAGTTCACAACTCAAAATAACTGGGAGAGAGCATTAATGGGTGAAACGTCAGTGAAGAAAGAGGTTAAGAGGAGGAAGAAGAAGAAGAAGAAGAATGATGTTGGAGTGGAGTGAAGCGAATAGGGAAGGATCAGATTTATATCACTCACTCTCTTTCCCTGGTTGCTACATTCTAAGCAAACAAACAAACATGCCAACTAGCAAAACAGTTCCTCTTCTCCTTTTTATTTTCTATAATATGGTTGGTTGTGGTTTAAAATAGCAATTCCAAAACCAATCTTTCAATCTTGATTTTACTGTGTATGATATATATATATATATATATTAGATGAGTTTTGTTTCAATTTGTATAGATAATAAGTGCTTATGAGATGTTCATTAATCATGATTTCAAACAAGTATAAAATTAAGTCAAATTCGAGTATTGTTAAGAATAATGGAGTAGCTTTCTCAAAAACCTTTTTCCTATATTAATTAAGACTCAAACTTTTGAGATTGTGTTTAAACCGTCAAATCTCATACCACTAGGACTAACACCTCTTAATTTTTCTTCTCCTTTTCTTCTTAAATATAATAATCAAATTTAAATCATATTGGTCAAGTAAGCCACTTGACTTGGGTAAGAATAGGATGGATAGATTAAAATTAATATATATGACCGAAGGAGATAGTTACTATTAATTGAGTTTAACCATACTTAGATATGATATTACTTCTGTTTATTAATATAAGAGCTAGTTGAGAGTTAGATTTTATCATAAATGTAATACCAATTCCATTTTATCCTTATGTTTATATTTTTTTTTCCTAAACTATCTCAATTTATTGTTCATGTACGTTAAAAGAGTTTGCATTAAAGGTAGTTTTAATGTAAATAATTTAAAAAAATTAAGGGAGGCCAACACACATTTTTTAACAAGTAATTAATTTAACTAATTTTTTTTAATCTACCTAAGTCAGTTACATATGTTGTATATCAAGGATAGGATATTAGGAGGGAGCTAGTTTGATAAAATCAAATAGGAGATAATTATATTATTAAAGAAAATTTCTAATAGATATTCTAGTATTTGATATTGGATATTAGCTAGCTGTTTGTGATAAAAATTGGTAGGAAGAGAAGACATCCCAGGCCAATTTTAATTATTAAGCATGCACCATTAATTAATGCTATGCTACATGTAACTTGGAATATCAATAGAAGGCTAATCTTTAAGAGAGAGACGCGCTTACTAAACAAGACTTTTGACTATGGTTTGATTGGAATTTTAGATGTAGATGTGTGCTTGGGAATGAGACAAATGTTCTTTCTTGACATTGACCAACCCACATTTAATTTATAAATATTTTAAATTAAATTAATTAGTTTATCACTAAATCAATCATTTTTAAAAAATAAAAAATAAAATTAAACCTTTTACATATAAAAATTGATCCGAAAGGTTCATTCTAGATCAACTTTGACATGAATGAAACCTATATGTGTGTGTGTGTAAGAGAGTATGTAATATGATAAATGCAAGAAATTAAAGAAATAGATCGAGAAGGGTGATGATAAATAAATTAAAAATAAGAAGAGGATAATATGTACACGTGACACAGACTAAATAATACTTGCAAAACAAGCTTGTGGGGCTGGTAAATTAAATTAAATTAAAAAGAAATGAAATTAGGAGATTAGGGTTTGCTGTCAAACTAATACAGAACCTTGTGTGAAAAGAGGGAGAGACAAAATGAAGAAGACAAGGTGAAGAAGAAAACAAAGAGGGGGAGATACTTGTTTAATTTGTGGGGCCTGTAAATGAAATTAATGAAGCTTGTGAAAGGCATGGGCATTAGGAGGTTAGGGTTTAGTGTCAAATACTGAAAATTGGTTTGTTCAAATTCCTAACTCTTTGTTTGCCCAATTTCAGCATCAAAGCCCCTATAAAATATCACTCCTCTCGTCTTATTTATGAGGAAGAAATTGAGAGAAAATATTTATTTTAGTCTTATTTATAAGTCAAGTTATTCATTTTTTTCATATAAATATAAATTTTTCTTTTCATTTATTATTATACTGATTTTGTACTCTTTAGATAGAGTATAAGTTAAATAGGGGTGAAGTTAGAAAGTTATTAAATTTAAATGCCAAGTTAATAAAGTTTAAGACTTTTTTTAGTTTAGACCAAGTGCCTCATAAATAAAAATCATAAGAATATATATAATACCACTGATTTATATTATTCATTAAACATGCTTGAGATTATTTATACTCCTTCCGGTCCTAATTATAAGGGCCATTGATTTTTTTAGAGAATCCTAAGACATTAAAATTTGTCGTTTTTATTCAAATTATGTTGTTTAACTTATGAATTAATATACAATATAATAAAAAAATATATTATATACTTAAGTTATGTAATTATTTTTTTTAAAATTTTCTTAAAATTTTTCAAAAAAATCAACATGTCCTTATAATTAGAATCGGAGAAGTATTATTTAACACATTAGGTATGTATGTATATATGCACATATTTTAATTTGATTACCCTGCCTAATTATATATAGATACCCATTATATTCTCAGCCAGTCAGCCTTTTGTTTATCATAAGATATTAATTAACGACCACCACAGTCTCACAAGTTACAAATTAAACAAGAATAAATGGATCCTATTTACAGGCTATGAATAATGGCATGTATGTATTAAAAAATTTATGATGGATATTAATCCATATTATGACTCAAAGACTACTATATATATATAATGAGAATAAGTTTTTGTAAAAACTATATACTACCTCAAATACTAGCTGGTTATAGTTAAAGAGCTCCAAAACTCAGAAGAGTCTTGTTATACGTACTGTCCAAATAATTTTAAGCAGTTAAGAGTACAGTTTTCAATTAATTGAATTGCCCAATTTGAACGAAATACAAGTTTGACAAGACATAACGTATATTATGTATATATGGCAAGATGTTACTTGAGAATAGAGTGACCTAAAAGGCTAAACTAAAATACCAACCTCAAGCAAAATATCCTGCTTCAGTTTTATATATGAAAACAAATTTACAATCAAGTCCAATAATAAGAAAAAGAAAATATTAAAATTAAATTAGTTGGGATCTTTAGTGTACAATACAATACATCGAAAGTGAGAAAACAAAGGCAAGTTGCAGGAGGAGACAAAATCCACGTAAGTGTAAGGTCGATCTGTCTGTGGGGCCCACCTCCCATGCAGTCACGGCTCCCTTTGAGCGGAGAATCCGGCACTAAGGCAACTATATTGGCCGTCGACGCTCCTCGTTGGTGGGGACCACCCCTTGCCCCTCTTGCCACGTCCCCCGGTACACCGTTGACCTACAGTACACGATTCCTCTCCTTTCTCCTTCTTAAGCTAAAAGGAGGAAAGGGAGGAAGTGGGGATGTGGGCCCCCACTAAGGGTCTAGCCAATCACAGCCCAGCAAACCATGTGATTCTGTCATCTCGGATCTCTTTTTTCACGCTTCTGCTCCGATCCGATCCAGTAAATACGGGTCTTAATGGCGTGACCACCCGCTCTTGGCAGCATTGGAGTCAAATACACTGTCCAATTAATGGTGGAAACGTGGCAATAAAGCTCAGTCTCGTAACAGTTGTTCTGATTTGGCAAATGAATTACCGCGAAACACGAGTTGTTGCGTGGGCCTGCGCTGCACTTGATCGTAGTGCTGCCTTATCCGTTTTCGTCGAATCAACTTAAAGCTAGATGTTTCTTTTTCCTAAAGAAGAAAAGACAGAATTTTCAGCTGATTTGATATGTTTCAAAAAAATAGAATTCTTTGTAAATGTATACAGTACATGCAAGATAAAATGTGTACCACTTCTATTTACAATTTAATTATTTACTTAATATTAGTAATAACTTTTTTAATTTACTCACTGGCTGATTTTAACTATAAAAATGTATAATTGGAACAAATAGGAGAGTTTATAAAAAGATATTATGAATGAAATTATAGCATAAAAATTTCAAAATTGTATTGTAAAAAATTGAGAAAATTTTAAAAAAGGACAAAGGAAATAGGGAAAAGATAATTTAGAGTAATGAAATCGAAAAATCTTAAATTAGTCTTTTTGTATTTTTTTTGTATAATTACAAAAATGTTACTGGATTTTTAACAACACGAGTATCTAAATTAACAACACTAGAAACATTTAAGTACTACGTATTTTATGCTCTAAGTTGTTTGCGCTGATAGTGTTGGTAATTGAAATACTCTTATTGTGAATTACGATACTCGTGTTGTTAAAAGTTTAATGGTATTTTTGTAATTATGTAAAAAAACTGATTTAAGATTTTCTGATTTCGTTGCTCTGAATTGTCTTTTTCCTATTTTCCTTGTATTTTTTAAAAATAATTCCTAAAAAATTTAACCTTCACCACATATATACTCATATAGGTAAAACACAGACACGTGCGTCTGTATTTTGTATGTCTCTATATGAACATGGATGATGACATGCACAGAATATTTATTTTAATTTTAAAGTATATAATCTGTTCTTAAATATAAAAATGTAATACATTTGATTCTAAATATAAGACTCAATTAAGTTTTTAAGAAAATTAATTAAATTACTTTAAACTAATTAAATCACTTTAAACTAATTAAATCTATCATTTTTCTTTAAACTTTTTTGTTTAACTTAATTATAAACTGATATATAATACAAAATATGATGAAGTAATTTATTTTATTTCCTTAATATCTGTGAAAAATATTAACTTAATCTTATATTTAAGGTTGGGGTAATATGTTTCAAGAATACATAGAAATAAATTTTAAGTAATTTAAATGAAATTAGAAACTATAAGGTTTTCTCCCCCTGATTATACTTGTCTTTCCTTTTTTTTGTTTCCTGATTTTGTAAAACGAAGAAAAAGCAAAAAGGGGTTTGAATTTCTTTCTCAACGTGAATCTCACTTTCTTTCCAACTCTACCCCATGAATCATGATCTCTGTGCCATTAGAGAACTACAAATTAATAATCTTTTTAAATAATAAAAATAATTGGCAAACATGAATCACTAGAAAGGGACTGAACTTGTGGTAGAATAACTAACGAACAATGGAAAAAAGAAGCAAAAAGCTTGATGTTAATCGACAAAGAGTGGAACTTTTACTTTTCATGATTTATATTTTACTAAAATTGCCTAATATTATAGATATGGATAACAAACCGCTATGTATTTATTTATTTATTTTTTTGGTATTAACAGAAACTAAGTGGCGCTTGTTGGTTTTTATTAACTTCAGGCAAAAGAAATACTCGTAGCAAATAAGAAAAACAAAAGTTGGCGCAAGTAGCTAGCTAGTTGTGGAACATATATACTACAAAATTAAATCCTCATAAAAAAAACGAAACTTTATAAAAATATTTAGGCCAATTATTTGTATGCATTTTTTTTCATATTCTCCAATCATTTAAGGAACTTGATGTAAGATATAACGAACTTAATATAATAAAATTGATATAAATATGATTTTTTACTTTTATGTAATTTAATTTCTATTTTATTTTTAAACAGATTCATTTTTCCCTCCCTTGCAAGTGATTGGGGAAATTTAACGGTCTGAATTTTCAGGATTTTATTAAAATTTAATATGATTTAACTAGCTCATAATATTATACTCAAGATGCTAAATAATCATTCAAAACTTTAGTACTACAATTATTTAGATTAGTAATAAATTAAAAACAGATATTATCGAAAAATTGAGGCATGCATTTTTAAATAACACGTGTCTGATCATGGTTTTTATTTTTATTTTTTTAGGCTTGAGACTATTCATATTTATGATAGACTAACTATTGATATATTGAGGAATAGAGAAATCAGAAACATCTGGAAAAATGGGTTGCAAAAATTTAGAGTAAAGACATACATTATTTAGAACAATTTTTGTATTGTATATTATTATTCTTAATATAATATTTTAAAATATTAAAATGAATTTTAAGAATAATTTAATAGATAAAAATTAGCTTAAATTTTAAATAATTTAACAAAAAAAGAAAATGCTAGGAATGGATAAAAGAAAAGGAAGTGAAAAGGGGTATGCACTTAACATTGTAATACATCAAATACAATTTCTTTATTTTAACCAACGGATAAAAATATTCGTGTCAATGTTATCAAAAAACAATGCTTGTGTCAAATTAATTGCATATTTAAACATGAATAATTAGTTTACTTAAACATCCAACAATTTATATAAATATAATTTCAATAATATTTAATTGAAAGAGTTATCCCTTCTCCATACTTAAGTTTAGGTGTTTTTTTTTTTTTTTTTGACAACATACTCAAATTTATATTTACCTTTATTAGATGGTAATAAGAAATAAAAAATTATTTATTAATTGAAGTTGACAAAAGTATTGTATTGTAATGCCCACATGACTTTGACACGTGTGACCTTGACTGAGTCCTCACTTGCCCATTGCCATCTCAAATGGCCCACCCCACACGTGTCCCTTGCCTTCATTGGTGGACCCCCCAACCCCCAAAAAAAAAACACAATGTGATTTTACGAAAATCGTTATATATATATTATAATTTTATCAATTATTTTTGTTGGTGAGATTCAACAATAAATTAATTAATAATTAAAATATAAAGAAAGTAGGAAAATATCCCTTAATTTTTATGGTATCTATGTAAATAAACATTTAGAGTTTTTAAATTAATTAATTTTACGAACATCAATTTTTTAAAGAAAATTGTGACATGGGATTGTAAATTATTATTTTTTATTTATGTATTCTTAAAATTCCCACTACCATTATTTTATTAAAAACGTGGATGACAAACTTTAAAAATGAAATTAATTTTTCAATACTTTGTTAATTAGTACTTTTGTCAGGAGTGGTTTCCATGAGAGTCCAAAATAAATAAGAAATGAAAGGTCTAAGTCTCATGAAACAATTATTGTTTATTACAAAAATTATGTGTGTCAGTGTGTGTGTGTGAGATTTGAGAGAGATCTTGAACAGAGAAAGACAACCCTTTAATTTGGGTCCATTGTATTAGGTTTGCCAAATCAATCACATTAAACAAAAATTAGGTCACCACATGAAACATTTGCTTCATTAAAAAAGATGCTTTAAATTAGACACTAATAAAGACACATTTATTAGTTTAATTATATTCCCAGATCCATAATGTATGATACTTTAATTAATTCATGAAAAGCAATAACTAACAATTAACTCATTAAATATGAATAAATTATTTTTTTCCATTTTTACCCTTATTAAAGAACATGTTTGAAAATTATTGAATAACCAAAATTAAAAATAGGCATTGATTATAGGACAAAACTAAAAAAAATGAGTATTAATTATCTTATAAGTGAATTATATTTTAGATCAAGGTATTCATTTGGAAGTGCTATATATTATGTACCGGTGGGAGCATCATTATTTTGATTCAATAATACCTCTAATTTTGGCTTATATATCTTTCAAATACTAAATTATCATATTACTCTAGCATCCTCTAGATATGCACTAATAAGTGGTATTTAGTTTTCAAGGTTTTTTTAAAAAAAATAATTTCTCTCGTCTACTTCATATATAATATCTCTCTCTCCCTCTCCCTCTCCCTCTATATATATATTAGGGTTTGTTGGAATCAAACTTTCCAGAAGGCATGCATTATATTATTTAATGTATCAATGTTGTTCATCAGATCAACACAATAAGCTTAACTATTGGTACTCCTATTGCTGTCTTAATTAATTGTCTCATCTTCCAACCAAATTGAAACAAATATTATTAATATGTGTGAGTGTGTCTATATACACACGTAAGAGGGTGGTGCCAATGTTTCACAAGCAGAATACAAGAACAGGGTGTGATGATAATCGTTGTTTCAAAAAATATTAGCAGCTAACATTAGTTTTTATTATCCTGTTCAAAGGAAAAATAAAATAAAAAGGTCCATTTCATAAAGAGTTTGTGCCTAATGTCTTCCTAGCTAACACACACACACACTGATATATAAAAGAGTAATAACACTTGCTTCTATATATTTCCACTGATAGCTACAGAAATCTAACATCAAATATATTTTATTAACAATCTGCTTTCTTTGGAGCCAATAAAATTTCCATGCTTACACTGGAACAAACCAGAAAGAATAATCATGCAATCACCAACATATATATAAAGGATAGTTAATTGGCAGTGTGTGTGTGTGTAAAGGATAAGCTTATTGAATATGAATTGGTCGTCGCTACCTTTAACAAACTCATAAGCCATCTTATAGTAAATATTAATTTGTGGTCTTTATCTCCAATGTTTCTGGACCACTTGGCAACTCACACTCGAATCATTGAGTCTTTTTTCAAATCCTATATACCGACCTAGCTAGCTATTAGCTCTGATTTTATTACAGTATTAGACTCGAGGCTTTTTTTTTTCCCGTGTAAGAGTTTAATTCGAGTGACACTTCTTATACATTAATATATTTTGCACCTCTATAATCCTATTTATAATTAAATAACTTATAATTAACATATATATTACACCACAAAAAACTTTAAATTTATTTACTCTTTCCTAGAATTCAAAAACTTTAATTTGTATGAAAAATTTCCCTCTCCTCCTATAAACAGGAAATCTCTCTCTCTCTCTATCTATAAATAAGACCAAAGGAGTATAGAATTGTGAAAAATAAATCTTAATATACATAATTAAGTTTGATTTCTCACACACAAAACAGTCAATAAAGGTTGGTCCAAGTGTTGAGAAGTTGACTTTCACAAGATTGTGAGTTCAAATTTTGTTGTTGATGTGATAACCTTGTTAATTAGTGATATATAAGTATCTTTATAAGTATTCATTGACTATAGAGACACGCCTTAATCCTGATAAACTTGGGGACCCAATTCACCTAGACTTTTCCTTATATATAAAAAAAAAAAAAGATTTCTCATAGAGTAGATACTAAAAAAGTATATAAAAAAAAGGTTACAGCTGAATGAAACGAACAATATAATTTATGTCCAAATTATTCTTATTCTCTTGATAATGATGATTTTTTATATAATAATAAGAGAGTAGTAGAGACACATAGAAGATATAGTAACCGCCTAGTGGTTAATCATGAATGTTCAAACAAGATAATTAATTGATTAATTAGTGTACTAAGTCGTAGTAGTCTGAAAGCGATATACAAACATAAAGAATCACCATGTTTGGAGACATGTTCTGTATATTCTATAGCAATCTTCAAGGTTTCACCTACTCCATATATATATATATATATCACATCTTATCATTATTAGTATTATATATACTCTGTTTAATATAGTTAATTAAGGGCTAATTGAAGAGGATATAATAAAGAAAAGCCACCAATTAAGCACAGCGTTATTGAATAACATCACCTCTGTGAGCTACTATCTGAAATTAATATTAATTAAGCCTTTAAGGACCACACTATATATAGGGTTTCTTGAATAAGCAAAGAGGGTTAATCTTCTTGCATTCATTCTAGTTCGAGTTATTAATCCCTTAATGATTGATCTCTCGTTTTGGTGACGTTTTGTTAAAATATAGATATATTATGGTTGAGTTAAAACATGATTGGTTAAAGACCTTGACTTATTATCATGCATCCTTTAAAGTCTATGCATGCGTGCACTTTGTACAAGCTAATTAGTACATTTCGTGCTATTTTTCTGGTCATGAAACAGACAGCTTAATTATTTTAGAATTAACACACACACATAATTCATATTTAAAAAGTAAATGGTTAAAGTTAATGTGGCCTTGTCCCAAAAAAAAAAAAAAAGGTGATGTAGCACCAATACTTTTTTTTTTTTAATGTGAGTCCAAGTATCATGAAGTTTTTTGCTGTTTATCTTTTTATGCCTATTGTTCTAAAATTTTTTAAGATTTATCTAACAATCTAAAGTATTTTTCATGCGTGTTCAGCATTATTTAAAGTATTTGGTCTGAATGTGTTTAGCATCTTAAATTATCTGTGATATAATTTCACCCTTAAACTATTTTCTGAGTTATTTTTTTAATCACTATTTTTCATATTTTCAATACTAACATCCCAAATTTTTAGTAATAATCTTTATCACTCTTAATAATCAGTTTTGCAATTCCTTAAAGAATCATCTTCAAATTTTTTAAACTTATCTTCATAGTTTCAACCGTGGTCTTTTAATTACATTCAATACTAAAATTACGGAAGATAAATACCTTTATTTAGCAGACTTTTTGGGAGTTAACAACAAGGTTAAGGTTGTTCCTTAAAAAAAATACTTTAATGGTAAAATTGAACTATAAAATACTTTAAAACGCTCAACGCACATTAAAATTACTCTTAGTATCGGTTAAATCTCAAAACATGTTCGGACACTAGGCACATTTAAAAAAGAATTCTTCAAGTGTTGTGCCAACCTTAACTCAAAAGTAAACGTACAACTTATTTTTTATCTGAAATTATAATGATAAAGAAAACAGGCATATGTTAATTAATTCATGGTTTCAAATTAAACCTATCTTCAGGCAAATAATGACAAAGAATATATATAAAAAACAACACCTGAGTGTGTGTGTGTGTGTTAATTAAAATGATTCAAATCAGTGAGTGACAGAGATTTCTATGATTATAATGTTGTTTCCTTTCGACCAGTTGGCCTTTTCTTTAGTGATTTTATAAATTTATATGGTGCTTTCAATCTGACGTGTTTACCCCAAAAGAAAAATAAAATAAAGTCTTCTTTCTGTTTAGTATTGTTAAATTATATCATGATGTTCTTCAGATTTCACCCACTCTGATCTCGAGTAGGATAATTATATATTAACACACAAACACACACACACACACATTCTCACTTCAAAAAAATCTTTTTTATAAGCTTCCTGTTGAGAAGTTTACATCAATCGTTCAGAAAATAGTTAAACAAATTATTTTTCTGTAATATAAGTCTTCAAGATAACTACTGAAACTGCCAAATTAAAACAAAATGTCAAATTTATTAAGTTATTTAGCTATATACCCTCTCCTTCACGCTAGAAGTTACGTCTTGAAGAGAATAAGACAGACAATATTATCAAATAATTGAATGATACTTTCATGTTTAATAAGATGAAGCAATCTGAGAACAAATTAACATTTAATTTGGTCAAATCAATGAGACACACACGTATATACTTCTTTTTTTAATTCATATATTAATCCTTTCGAGATAGATTGTCAAGTACCAACTGAAACCACATTTGACATATATATGCCTTAGTTAATTAATTATGTTATTAGTATTCATTTACCAACCATATCGGACTTTGATCATATCTTTAGATTTTCATCATTGGTTTGTGCTAATTTAATCACGTGAAAATTTTCAGAAGCAAGAGGATCACTTCATTCTGTACCCTCATAATTTGCTCGCACATTTCACTGAAAAAAAACATTGTAGAAACAATAATTATGTTTTTTTTTTTGTAGAAATTTAATGGCTCATGAATTGAGAGAAGATTGTAGGCGATTGATTATGAATTTGACTATTGAGTTATCATATTATTTTTTTAAAATTCGTAAGTATTTCTAAAAAAATTGATAAACACCTTATTGTATAACAAGGATAAATAATCTTTTAGTCCCTTTAATTTTAATTAAATTGTAACTCAATTCTTACTGTTTGATTTGATACAATTCAATCTTTATAATTTTGACTTGGTTGTAATTCATTCCTTCAACTGTGATCTATTGCAACTTAGTCCCTATAGCCTTAACTATTTTATAATGCATTCCTTGACATTTATTCTAGAATATAAAGACTAAATTATAAAATGATCAAAACTATAGGGACTGAGTTGCGATGCGTCAAACTTTAGGGACACAGTAACAATTGAATCAAAACTATATGAATTGAATTGTACCGAGTTAAAATGCAAAGACTAAGTTATATAATTTGATAAAAATTGTGAAGACCAAACTATTAATTTTCCTGTTATAATATTTACCTATCTATTATAGAAGTGTACCGCACTATATACACTATTTAATAGAGCCATAAGCACATGTAATACGTAAGGCTCAATATCTATTTTTAAGAAATAGTTATGATAAACCAATTATCTCGATGTTTCATATTCTCTCTTGTTCTAATTATATGGTTCAATTTACTTTTTTAAAAAAATTATAAAAAAGCTAAATATATTACTTAGTCATATCATATGTTGTGTTTTATTACATTATATATTATTCCCTCTGTTCCTAAATATAAGACTCATTTTTGTGACACAAAAATGTGTCTTATATTTAGGAACGGAGGTAGTAGTTTATAAGTTAAATAACATAGTTAAAAAAAATAAAATTTTAATGTATTAAAATAATATAATTAGCTTTCATATTTTTTTTTTAAAAAAGTCACTGGGAGTAAAAGATCGGCTAATTGAACCAGCAAATACAGTATATGAATTGAAATTGAAAGGAGGGGAATTAGTTAGTTTAATTTACCTAACATTATTCCATGATTCTTTGTGTTTTCGACAAGCTTTTTGTTTACAATTTTTTTCCATAAGCTCACATCATTAGAATATAAAGAAACTCCACATCAATCAATTAATTAATTGAATAAGAGATTAAAGGAATATAATATTAAAAAGGAGTCATATCAAATAGCTTAAACTGCTTTGATGCTAAAAAGACAACCCTCAAATAAACATATTGATGGATGTGTGTGTGTGTGTGTGTAAAAAATTCTAATATGGTATTATATCCTTTCGATCTGACATACATGAAAAAAAAAAATGAAAATAATAGATCCAAAAGATTAAACGCATATAATGTGAAAAAAGAGTTTCATTCTGTAAAACTTTCATTTCAACCGGTTAGGTAGATACATGTATAGTTTATAGCCCAATCATTCACCTAATAAATTGGAAATATAATGCAAGTTCATATACATATAATGATTAAGGTCATATTATTGTATTTATCAAACGTCACTTTGTCTTTTGACCACGCAATAACATTATTGAATCTCTTAAACTAATATGGTGTGTGTGTGTGTGTGTCTGATATATATTTGTAGTATATGATAAAGTTTTGATGGGTTGGGTCTTAAAATTAAATATACTGAGATAAGAAAAGATATCATAACTTCAAAAACACCTGCAATATTTCTTACGTATTAACACAAATCTGAAAAGCTCCATTGACAAGGAAAATTTGCAGAAAGAATAAAGCTTGACACTGGGATTCGGTGTTGTCAGGCCCAACCCAGCCCAGTATGTATTATATATTTTTGCTTAACTTTTTCTATTCATTCAATATTTAAATTTGATTTAATTTTTTTTGCTCCAATTTAACACATAAAGATTAAAGAATGTCTGTATCAATAACTAACGGGTTGGGCTTTTGGGTTAGTTGCACTTTGGGCTCATATGAGTTTCTGCTGATTTTTTTGAAAGCTGAAATCCTATGTTTCTCTTTCTGAATATTATTTATTGCTGCAAAATACAAAAGTTGAAGGCATCATGTTCTTGAACTTCAAAATCTTTTATAAACTTTTGTTAACAGACACTTCTTTAGATATGATTCATGAACATTCTTAACTTTTGTGAATCCTAGCCCTTCTAAATCTTCACGAACTTATCTTAGAACCATGCCTTGTTTTTCATTTTTGAAAGGCTTCTCACTTTATGTTTGTGCCTAATATTTTCCTAATATATATATATATATATAGCATCAAATACATTACCATGACAAATTGTTACGGTAAGAGGCCTATAACCATTTATGAATGCATAATACAGTGCAATTCAGTTTACATTGCAAACTAGGTGCAACATTTGTCGGAGGAGCAATTTATTTAGCAACATGGTTTAATTATTCACCGCCTTGAATAACTCACGTTAAGCATCTTAGTTATTTGTCCTCTTCAATTAACCATCAACTTTTAAGCTACTTGATTATGATAAAATCAATCACTTCTAATGCTTCTCTATTTTAAGATTTTATGAGAGATCTTTTTTCTTTTCTTTTTTTCTAAAAATGGCTTCAATTTTTTAATACTTTTTTGTCATAACTCCTGCCCATTATATCTTTAACAGAGGGTTCGAACCCACAATCTTATGTTTAAGAGAGCTTTAAGGGAAGTACTTAGTTTTATTTGAACAACAAAGGCCCCAACCAATCTTCCTAATACAGAAACTCATATTTGACACTGTTCTTAATATTTATATGGGAAACCATGAAATTCTGAGGCTTCTTTAAAAGGAATGTTTGCTTCCCTGAAAAAGAATAATCGTGAGAGTACTAAGATTGTCCAAGTTTGTAAATTTTGATGATGATGCAGTCAAATGAATCATAACCTGGCAATGGAGCAAGTTACATAATCTAGTCAACTTTTTCATATGTCATAAACTTTATTTCGGAGAAGTTCATTTTAACCTCTCTTACTAACAAAACCAGACATCAATTCTCTTCCAACTACCATTCCTCATTGTCATAAAATCAGCAGCAAATTCTGTTACATAAACCCCCTTTTAGTAATACACTATGTGATCAAAACAATGTCATAGTACTGTATTATATAATTACACAGGAAATTCCTATTATGTAAGTACTTGTGGACTGTTGATATATTAAAATTGCATGGTTTTGTATGTTGCATCTTTAACTAGCTAGACATATACCTGTGCAAGACATAGGTTGTTCTAGAATAATTACAGAACATACTAGGAATGGTGGATCCTAAATACTTTGAATTTTCATCGAGCGATTAATTGAGTAATGGTTATCTCATTGGATGTTCCAAATTCTGCAGGTTGTGAGGAATCTGCTTCCACTGGGAACTTGCTCAAATATAATCCTGGTTGCTTAGGGTTAGCCAACTCCATTTCATTTCCCAGCATCAGAATCACTGAGGACATGTTAGGCCTATCCTTTGGATGTTCTTCTACACATAATAGGCTGATATGGATGCATCTTAGGACTTCTGATTCAATGCATGAGCCCTCAATTTTCTTGTCAATCAGTTCCAAAGCCTTGCCCTCTTTCCATTTTCTCCATGCCTAGAACACAAAACAAACTGATATCACATTCAATATGACAAATATATAGTTGCGTATATAAGACAAGTGTAAATCAAGCTTATCTCAAGTTATTACATGACCAATAAGGTTTTGGCTGTGGGTTGCGTGATAAAACCCTCTATTTCTCTTGCCGGATATTATCTCTAGTAGCAAAATACCGAAGCTGAAGACATCGGATTTTATTGAAAATGCCCCATCAATAGCATATTCCGGTGCCATGTAGCCACTACAAGACACAATGGAAACATAATATAGTGAACAAGAATACTATAAATAAGAACATGGAGCTTGATTGTTAGTAAGACACTTACTAAGTCCCTATTACTCTGTTTGTATTTCCTTCGATTTGGTCTCCTCCAAAAGTTCTTGCCGCCCCAAAATCAGATATTTTTGGGTTTAACATGTCATCAAGTAGCACATTACTTGCCTTGAGGTCCCTATGAATGATTCTCAATCTAGAATCTTGATGAAGATATAAAAGGCCTCGGACAATGCCACAAATAATGTGGTAACGTTTAGACCAATCTAGAACTTCACCTTTTGCATCGTCTGTTCCATTTGGCATTAAAAAATTATCCAAATTAGTTTGCAAGTTTTTTGAAGTTCAAGCACAAGTTCACCAAAGTCACTAAAGTATCATATCTGGAACCATATGTTCTTAGTATTTATAACTGCATACCAAAAATGAAGGAGTCTAGGCTGCTATTAGACATGTATTCATAAACCAGCATTTTTTCCTGTTCTTGAATGCAACATCCTAGAAGCTTTACAAGATTCCTGTGTTGAAGTTTTGCTACTGCTTTTACTTCATTCTTAAATTCAGTCATTCCTTGTCTTGAATTTTTTGAAAGCCTCTTCACAGCAATTTCCTGCCCACTTACTAATTTCCCCTGCATATCCAAATTTGTAATATGCTGAGATCATCTTTTTCAGCATTTGCAATACCTTCACTATTACAATCCTTTTAGTGAATCATTAAATCTTACCCAATATACAGGTCCAAAACCACCTTCTCCTATTTTATTGTTAATGGAGAAGTTACCGGTGGCAAAGGCAATAGTTGACAAGTCAAGCAAAGGAAGATCCAAATCTTCAGAATGTTTTCCATTGTTCTGATCATGATCAACATTTTTAACTTTATCTGACAAAGCAGAAAATGGTTTCAGCTTTTGTTCAAAGCATAAGTAGGTAACTACTACTTATTGACATGGTCAAGATGTACACAATACAGAAAAATGCCGAACTGTATTGTGCTCAAAGATAAATTTCAGATTCAGATTTATCTTGGTATGCAGTGGAGTAACTTCATAACAGTCACATTTCTGCAAGGAAACATTAAACAAATGGGGGAAGAATGTAATTCCTTGGTATTTACCATCATATGCTTGGGTATGATTTAGACAGGGGAAATTATTTTTGAAGAATCATTGACTTTGTACTGACATAAAAATACCCATGTGTAATATAAAGACCTGAAACTAAGTATTGTCCAAAAACTTTGCAGTGATCTCTTTACCACTATTGTTTTTGCAGAATTTGACGATGCAAATGAACCCAAGTAAAAGCATCCCTGAAATTGCAATTACAATTATGGCAATAATTGTCTTTGTCAACTTCTTATGTCCTTGTTCTGCCACTTCAACTGATTGAACGAAACAAAAAGCTGAAGTTAATACACATATGAAGGAAGCTATTGAATGTTTCAAGGTAAAAAAGACAGCATATTTTCTCTACTGCTTACTTAATTCTGAAGCATTCATTCGAATATATAGATCCTGCCCACCAACTGCCATTTGTCTAATATCAATTAAATCTCCAAACCATATGGCGCATCCCCTTCCTTTTCCTCTAATATCTGAATTAGTATATGCCATGCAAGAACAGTTATTTAAGCACTTGGTTCTGCATTCTTCTAACCCAATAGTCTGATCTAACCAAGTATGTGTAGTATCTGGAAGTTTCAAGCCACTCACTTTGAGAAACCCATCCTTTTGCTTGAACTTGTTGCAGCTTAATGGTTTCTTATGAACACAGCCCTGTGACCACTCCATTGAGCTCCACATTTCTGGTGACCTAGGCTTGAACCCTTTTAAACATTGGCATACTGGAGAATCTGTAATGATACAGTTTCCATTGGCTCCACATAGGCCATAGGTGTCACAGTAATCTCCTGGACGTGCTCCATAAATCTTCCACTTTTGATCTTTTTCCATCCACACATAGCGATAACGAACATAACTGGTTTCGTTCATTACTAATATTGAAACTAAAGAGTTACTTTTGAGAGCATAAGTGTAGTACACCTCATTCTGATCAGAGACAAAGTTGTAATGAAACAAAGAGTTAGGCTTTAGTTCTGGTACACCACTTTGATACAAGCCATTCCAAGGTCCAGGTCTGTAGTATTTATTGTTTCCCTTGTTCATGAGTGATTCAGGATAGTTATAGATCTCTATACCCCAAGAAAAATCTCCTGGAGATGGATCTTCTGGGCTTTTCCAAGCTGTTAAACGCCTATTTAGACCATTTCTGAGGTCCCACCCTATCTTCATACCTGGCAACATTGTATCAGATGGGTAATCAAAGCTTTGCCACAAATAGTCTTCTTCTTCTTCTTCTTCTTCTGGGTTTGCATCTTCCTCATCTTTCACCACAAGATTGCCAGAATCAAGAAGCTGAGCCACTGGTTTCTTTGCTTGTTTCTGAGGGGTTGTGCACCAAACGACAGTGCCGTTTTGGCTGAGGAGGACTAGACTTCCTGTTCTATTTAACATCAGGATCCCGGAAGTTCCATTGATTGAGGTTTGGCGGTTTGCTACCCAAACAATGGTTCTGATTGGAATCTTCTTGTACCAGATTCCTAAATAGCTTTTGTTGGAGCTTCCAGGGCTGAAGAATCCCAGTTCAAAGGTTCCTCCTTGGGAAACTAAGGTCATGCCACCTGAGATGCTTTGAGATACAGCAATGGAATCAGCCCCCATGGAAAAAGCTCTTAGAGAAGGAACTAATATATAAGTAATGATGCTTATGAAAGAAAGGACATTCATTTTGGTACTATTATAGATATCTTCAAATGTCACCAAATGCAGAGAATGAGTTGAGATGGAAAATACTAAAGCTTGATTCTAGTTCTTGTGCTGTTACTAACTTGGCTAAGTCAAAATTAGGTCTTGACAATAGAATTTGAAACACGGGAACTTTTCATAATATGAAGTCACGTTTTGCCTCCAATGCAAAGTATAGTTAACTTGTACTACTGTTGGCCAAAAAAAAAACAAAAAGTTAACTTGTATATGTCTATATCAGTAGCAGTAGAATCCCATGTGTCAAAATTAGTTTTTTTTAAAAAAAAAAAAAATTAGGGAGGGTTGGTTGAGACTTTGACGAACAGTTATTGGCAGCTAAGTCATCAGACCATATATATATAAATTGGCGATAAATTCTCAGCCCCGGTTTCTGACTATTTTTTTCTTGTTCCTTCCTTCTTCCTTTTTTTGGAGAGCATATGATTGTTCTGCTAAATGTGCTGCCATAATAGAAACCGTATTTTGATTGTTGTGCTCTCCTATGCTTAGTTAAAAAAAATTAGGTGTTGACTGTAAAACATTATGATGACTTATGCCCAAAAAAGATTTGACTATATTGCTTGTAGTGCAAAATGTAGTGAAGTTTTAAATCAGTAGCAGTAAACTCGTAGTTCGATTTGATGTTTCTAGAAAGGAGAGTGGGGTCCACTGTAATTATTTTTAAAAGATATACTTATGTGACCTGATTTCCCTCAACATCTAATAATCCATCTTTTGTTATAAAATTAGAAAATATAAGAGTTGATATGAGGGATAGAGAGAATATTAGAGAAGAAACATGAATGAACTCTTATTTACATCATTCTTAGTTTCAATACATTGTTTATGACCTCTATTTATAGGCATATAACTATTGAACTCTATATCTATTGTTACAAATAAATAAAGATGAGCATAATGGTATTTAATCACAAGAAACTCCCATAAACCATTCATTAAAGAAGTTATAGGTTTAGAACATTGAACATACATGGAATGCCAAGAG
>JBAGKO010000014.1:14873876-14890340 GCA_037177275.1 Acacia concinna
ACCTCATTGCTACTTGATGGTAGCGTATTTCCATCAAATCTCGTCATCAGTTGTGACTCAACACTGACTTCATATGGTAACTCACATATGTTGGCATACACCTCTATAAATTTCAAGTGCGTTGAGAATGCTCGAGTCACTTCCCACATTTGAGTTACATCCACATCTTCTTCCAGTTTAGATGCCTTGTGTCGTAGCGGATTTAAGCATGTAGGACATCTGTATATTAGGTCTGTTACTCTTTAATTGGGAGGAAGTTGTGACTTCCGTCCAATGACTAGCTTTAGTTTGGCCAAACTAATATTTCGGTCAACTTACGTTAGCTTCACGTTATCAGGCTCAAAGGTTACACCAGAAGGCCCGTTACTAATCTGTCCATTTGAAAATATACGCACCATCTCCTATGTACCATCCATTGTATTTCCTAAATATTTAATTACACATATTAAGTAAGCACAATTAAATTGACACAAAAGAATCAAACTCCAAAACAATCGTCTTCAATCATATTTGTCTTTGCAATATTATGACATAATGTGTAATAACAAATTATTGTGGTCATCTTAAGGTCAACATTATTATAAAATTTGCACTATGCTTATTTTTTTGGATTGTGTTACTTTTTTATTCAACATTTTATGTCTTATATACCTACTATCATACTCAATGCATTCTCCTATATCTATGAAAGTCATGTTGGTTAACAACTTAACATCATCTATAAAAAAATGGGAAGAGTATAGCAGTATACTTAAAACCCACGTAATAAAGTAGGATAAGTTTTGGTCATTGTTAAATTATGTATACCTTCTTCTCCTTAATTTAAATATATTTTATTTATGTTCATATATAAAGCTTACAAGTGTTTGTAAGATTAATACATCAAAGAGTAATAAAAATTTGCGATCATGTTGAAAATTGCAATCTTTCGGTGACTCTAGATAGGAGGGAATGCATTGAGTACTCTATTCATGTGCATTGTAGGATATAATAATTCTTATCAATATTGAAATTATAGCCATTTAAAAAAAACCACACACACACACAAAGCTTACAAACACTTGTATGCGATTATATAACTATTCTTATCACTATTTACTGGACACTGAAATGATTATTTATTCTATTTTTCTTTCATTTCATAAATTTCTCAACCATATACTTATAAGCATGTATAAGATGATAGAAATGATTATGATGACGAAGATGATTATTATGTCAAATCTATAAAACCTAAAATAAGTGTTTTTCTTTTTGTAGCATGAAATATAAACAAAGATGTAAATTAAAAATTTTCCATGTTTACTAAAATTTCCTCTGTATAAAGTATACGACATTGTGCTTATGTGATAATAATAAACTTTAAAAGTTATTTTTAGATATCATCACATAAAGTTCACACACTTAAAGAATATAATTTAAATTTAAATTAAAATATTTAGTCAGCACTTATAATTGACACGTATTAATATATAATACACAAAAGTACTTACAGTTTAAATAAGAGGCACCTAATTGATCGTACAGCTTCTTCAATCCACCACTTATCACCTAAAAATAAGATAAACAGTCAAGTAATAGTTATTAAGAGTAACATACATATTACCAAACTATATAATTTCAAAATAAAAATTACACAAATAAATTACTTACAATAATAATAAGAACATCTAAATTTCAAACACCAAAGCATGAGCAAGAAAGAACTAAAAACAAGCTAATATGATGTAGTTTAATAATGGAGATTGAAGGCGAGACGAGAGAGTGAAGAGGAGGAATGAAATTAAACTGATGAAGAGTGAAGATGGCCACGGACTTATGCTTTATTTATAGAAGGGTTGGGGGCAATACTGTGTGCTCACAGGTTAGAGAAGAGAGAAGTGTCGGTAATAAAAGAAAAGAAAAGAAGTGTCACATGGAAAGAAAAGAATCTACGCACGGGGAGCAATTTTCGCAGATGCATGGAGAACAACTTCGCAGGGGGTTTAGTAGCTTTGCAGTTACCCACATGGTGGGCGAGTTCTGTGTTACAATTCCGGCCCCCTTACACGAAACTCGCCCATATGAAGTGCGATTTTCTAAAATCGCCCACCACATAGGCGATCTTAGATGTAGCATACTGTTAAATATGTTTATACGTGTAGCATTTTGGTATTTTTTTTATTGTTTATATTATTTGAATAAAAAAACCCTTATGTGGTCTAGTTGATTATTTTACATAGATTAAAAAAATTGTTAAAATTAGTTATTTTTACTATAAAATGTCAAAACTACCTTCAATAAAAATTACTACCTCTTTTTGTGGACATAAATTCTTGTTGGCAGTGCATTTGCACTAAAAACTAGACCTTACATTTAATATTGGAGGTGATATTATTGGATTAAGAAATTTTTGTTAATTCATCCGCTAATGAAAAATGATTTAAACAAAGCATGTAATCTTTTATTTAGTTAAAAGCAATATATTGGGCGGGGAGATTTTGCTACCATGCAATGCTTGTATAGTTAGTTATTGTGTATTGTAGGAAAAAGTCCTCTCTGATCTTCTTAACCATGGTTAAATTAAAATTCCTTCAATCATTATGATATGTGTTGCTTTTTTAAAACCATATCTTACGATCATTGTGTTCCTAATTAATTGCTTCCCACTTTAGCTCTGGGGATCATCATCATAATATCACCCTTCAATTCCCATCATGCCCCTCCATTCACTCCCTGCCCACACACTTCAATATTGGACCACACACACACACAATACTAATAGTATATATAATTTGTACCCATAATTATTTATTTATTATTTTTCTGATTTTGACTATACTTTTTGCTATGCCAGACATGTCACATTGCGGTATTGCTCTATTGGACCGTGATATCAATTGATTAATGAGTTCCATATCTGGTTGTATGCTTATGTGTGTGTGTGTGTAAATGTATTAAAAGAGATAAGCATAAAATGAATATTCTCTTTAAAAAATGTATTCTTGATCTAAATTGTATTATTTTTTTAAAAAATATTATTTATTAATTTTTTTAATTTATAATTGGAAGATAAGGAATACAAATGAAATATAAATTTTGTAAATTCAGCTCTTCAGAACAATTTAGACCGTCTAAATCTCAATCAAAACATCCATATAATATATTTCTTTAAGTTAAAGCATTTACTGCTTGGTATTAATCCATTAAATTAATAATTATGATATGATATTTAATATTAGACTTTAATTACTCTGTAACCGTCATTAGACATGTTCCCCCCTCTGAACTCAATTACATGACAAACCTAGATTAATTTCAAAGTTATTTTGATGTGGAATATTGTTAATGGCAATTAATTAAATTTACAACAAGGTATATTATGTAGAATCATTTTGCTTTTACTTTGGGAGAGGGGAAATTAATTAAGCTCAGACATTTTAATTAGTTTAGTGTAAACAAAGCTTGAAACTTTCAAGGTAAATTAGAACACACATCAAGCAAGGAAACCAACCACTACAATAATAATAACCATAAACACAAACCAACAAACATCAAAGACCCACCATTTTTTCATGGAAAATTACAAACTTACATTTCCTGATTTAAACTATATTCCTTTGTAAGAAAGGTTCTAATATATATACTCCCTCCGGTCCTAATTATAAGGACATTTTGAAGAATCCTAGGAAAGTCATAAAAAAACTAATTACATTACTTAATCATATTATATATTGTGTTTTATTACATTATATATTCTTTCATAAGTCAAACAACATAATTTGAAGAAAAACGACAAATTTTAATATTTTAAAATAATATAATTAGCTTTCTTAAGATTTTCTTAAGTTCTTTCAAAAAGTTCTTATAATTAAGACCAGAGGGAGTATATTGACTTTCCTTTCATTTACATATTATTTATTTTCCAAACAAAATCACTTGCTTACAATATACACTCACATATTGTCTGTCATGTAAGGACGTTTTAAACTTTTGGTCAATTACCATATATAAATGAAAATATATAGGAAATATGATTTTAATCTAAGTCATGAAAAATTAATAACTTTTGAGAAGTGTGGATAGTAACTAATTTACATAACTTTGAAAAATAAATTAATTTAAAAATTTCTAGTAATGTGTTTTATAAAAATTGTTCCCTTATTTATAAATCATTATAAAAGCTTAAAATTTCAATAAATAAGTACATTATTTTTTAAATTCAATGTTATACGAACAATTATTTCTAAAAAAAAAAATTGTCACCGCTATTCCTACTCATCTAAATTAAATTAAATCGAGAAAATACACATCAGTATGGCATACTCTTCCAACAAATAACACACTAGCATGTTGGCTTTTAACAATTTTAAAAAAAAAACTTTTTTTGCACCGAAAAAAAAAAACTCTTGTTTGGATTTGGACTCAGAATTGAAGCATATATGTAATGACAAAATGCAAGCAAGTGCTCAAGGGTAGTATGGTAAATTAACGACTGTATAATCTATTCTTAAAATAGTCTTTCTATTTTCCAGCTTCTCTCACAACAACGCAAAAGAAACTTCCCTTAAACCCTCCTCCCTTCTTGATCTTCCACATGTGCCTTTCTCTTTTTGGTGCAAGCAACCATGTCCATGGCCTTCTTTAACACCTTCCTCTTCCTCTTTCTCTCTCTCCTCTTTCTCCCCTCTCTCTCTTCCCCACACTTTCTCTCCTCCTCCTCCTCCTCCATTCATGACCTCCTTCGCTCAAAAGGCTTGCCGGCCGGACTGTTGCCCGATGAGGTAAAATCCTACACGTTATCGGAAAACGGCCTGCTGGAGGTATTTCTCGACGGGCCTTGCCTGACGAAATACGAAAACAGAGTGTTCTTCGAGAGCGTGGTGAGAGCTAATCTCACTTACGGTAGCCTCATCGGAGTTGAAGGTCTGTCTCAGGAAGAGCTATTTCTATGGCTACCGGTTAAGGATATCATCGTCGATGACCCTAAATCTGGGCTGATTCTGTTCGACATTGGAGTCGCTCACAAGCAGCTCTCACTCTCTCTCTTCGAAGATCCGCCTCACTGCAAGCCCCGAGGTAACTCGATCGGCAATTCTTCTTCCAATTATCTGGATCGATCGATCGGTTTTAATTGTTATGAATTTGAGATCTGATAGCCTGTTTTGTGTTTGTTTTTTTCCCCTGTTTGGTTCGTTTTTTTGGTTTTTCTTTATTTGCTTTTTCTGAGTTTGGGGACACATCACGTGGCGCTTCGTATTTTGATGATTTTGTGTGGTTGTTTTGTGTGTACGAAACAGCTTTTTGAAGGACGGTATGGCCTGTTCTTTTTTTCGTGCTTCTGAAATGCTTCAGTAACATTCATAATTCCGTTTCAGAAACAAATTGCAACCAAACAATAACAGTATATTTGCTCATAATAATAATATCTACTCCTTTCGCTTTCTTACCCTGTTTTACCCAAAAGTAAAATTTTAAAAAAAGCAGGGTTACAGAAAAATGCTCACGAGAGAGAAATAGAGATTGATTGAGTAGGACTTTCTCGTAGCCAAATTTCAATAATCACTCTGCAAAATCATACGGAGCAACACGGGATTCTACCATGTATCACTGCTGCTTCTTCTTTTTTCCAGGTACTGACGTGTCAGAGAATTTTTGTACTTGAAACATCTGATTTGGATGCAATCTTATTATAAAATTTTCACATCTACTTTTAGTGGAAAAACTGAAAAAGTTATATTTAAAAATTTACAAGGTCGAGTTCAAAAAGAAGAGAGGGTTTGGTTAAGTCAATTGCCTGATGATGCATGCATATGGTTGTTTGTTTCTTTCATTCATCACCATTACATTCTCCAACTTTTGCCTGCATTTCCCGGAGGCTCAGATCATCAGAGAAAAGCCACAAAGCTTTTCACAGTGAATTTTTTTTTCCCCTCTCTGGTGATTCTGATCCTGTTTCTGTGGGTTGTGCTTTGTGCAGGTGGTTTGAAACTGAAGAAGCATGTGAGGAAGGAGAAAGGAGTCGAGGCTATGAGATGAAAACAAATAAGAAAAACAGAAGATGCCACCCTGTTTTTCAACAGGGCTTTCCTTGTTATATTGTCTTTTGCTCTGTCATCATCATGCATGTTCATATATTTTATATATATTTATATTAGCTCTGCAATTATAGTCATATGATCAGTAGGTGTTGCTAGGGTTAGAGTTCAGGTTTGTTTGGTGAGAGATTGTAAAGAAAAGAAATGGTGAGGAAGATGAAGAACCTTGGAATTAAATCTGCTTTTGTCATCCACAAAACTCTTATAAGTTCTGTTCTTCCAACCTTTTTTTGTTCATTAAATTCTCTTTTGTTCTTTTTTTCTGATGTGTTTAATCTTTGTTGTTACAAGTGCCAAAGGAAAGGATTAAAATTAATCCAGATGGGCTGTGCTTAATTTTGCACTAAATTAAGCAATGATTAGGGAAGGTTGCTTTAGAAAAATGGAAGAAGAGTGATATTTGGAATATACTGACGAATAAGTCTCTCTCTTTTCAATTATTTTCCCCCTGTATGTAATATTTTATTAATTAATTATTTGCATTTTGCAAATCGATGGTTTGGTTCCTTTCTTTGTCTTGTGCCAATGATAGAGTTGAAGAAACTGATGGGTTGGATTCCTTTTTTTTTTTTGATCTTGTATGGAAAAAAACTTTGTGATCATTGAAAGCATACACATGGAAAGTAAATTGGAACTTTGGTTATTTTGAAAGCATCCAATATTTTTTTGTTTACCCTTTACATATTTTCTCTCAATTTGATAAAAACCTGTCAATTTTACTTTATAAAAACCTACTATTTTTTTTTCTGCCTTTCGTTAATTTTAGGTTTTAAAATTTATTTTTATTAAAAGAAAAGGATTAAGAGTATTTTAAAATAAGTATTAAATTAATGTATCATATTTAAGTTTATTAAATAATTTGTTGATTCTCCATCAAATTATTTTTGTAATAAAAAATGCATGAAATGGAGATTAAAAATATGCTCCCAAGAAAGGGGCTGTGGGGCCCGGTGGAGAGGGACGTTACGTTCAAGCGGGAAATGTGGGGCCAGTCACGGTTTTAACTGTGTGTAGGCCCCACGCTACTTACTTTTTCGGTTTTTCACTTTTTCTTTCTCTTTGACTTTTGTGAATCTACTTCGCTCTTCGCCTTCCTATTATTCGCCTCTATATTTGAATTTTTAAAAAATTGGTTTGATTAAAATTTTTTAACAATTCCCACATTGTTCCCTTGAAGCCACCCATTATTTTGGCCAATATCTCGTTAACTTCCTATCTTGTGACTTTCAAATTGCATTCTCAGCTTTTCCCCAACTAAACAAGCCTCTTGATCGAATGATTTATATATATAATATTATTTTGGAAATACTTTTTATTAATTAACCACTACTTTCTCATATTCTAATTATAAGACCCAGTTGACTTTTTTAGATAATCTTAAAAAAGTTAATTACATTACTTTAAAGTATTAAAATTTATCGTTTTTCTTTAAAATATTTTATTTAACTTATGAACTAATATATTATATAATAAAAAACAACATATGACATGATTAAGTAACTTATTTTGAAATATCAACTTGGTCTTTCAATTAGGACCGGAGGTAGCATTTCTCATCCTATCACACACAAAACCACAAATACAAACTAGTTGTTAATAAAAAAAGAAACACAGATTAATTGAGGAAGGCCATATATTATTTTTAGGATACACAGACTATTAAGATGAGAAAGTTATCAAACTCCTGGCCTCCACATGGCCCATACTACTATTATATTGATTAATATACGTAGCCAAAAGGCCAACACAACCTTTAGGAAGATAGTACACAAATATGTCTGACAATCAGTAAAATGACCCTCATGAGCCATGTAGTCAGCACATTGAATAATGTCCCTGTTAGTATGTTGCAGGTTAACTTCCTAGTCATCAAATAGGAGATCCCATGCTTCAGCCACTAAATTACCTAAGGGGTGATCAATGGTAGAGTCATGCATGATAATGTTGAAATTATCTAAGGAGTCTAAGTACAATTGTATTTTCTAATATCTCAATTACCTTGCAATTTCCAAGCCTGTCTTTGATAGCATACAACTCTGCCTCTGTAACTGAACAAATCCCAAGGGATTCTTGGAACCCAAGCAGCCACTTGCCCAAAGCATTCCGAAAAACATCACCATAAGCTGCATGTTGATCTTGCTTGACCGATCCATCCACATCTATTCAAATAACACCCTTTAGTGGTAGGGGCCAAAGTTGTTCCTGATAGCATTATATATGGAAGATTTGGTGTTTAAATTGTTGGGCCGAAATATCCTCCATGAGAAATTGAGTCAAACGATGCAGTCTCTCAGGATGTTGTAATTCTGCCCTCGAAAACAAACTTGCACCTAGCAATCCATAATAACTAATACACCATGCTAAAAACTCAATTTCAAGTATACGATATCTATCTTCCATGACCTGGTGAATGCTTGGAGTTCCAATTTAGCCATACTTGCAAATTCCATACATCTTATTTAAATAATATTAGGAATGGGTTATTTGTAATAATATAATTTATCATGGGATAATTGTAATAAAAAGAGAATTTGCCCAAAATATTATTTGAGAGAAGGAGAGATTATAAAATGACGACGATGAATTGAAAGAAATATGAAGAAAATGAGAAAGATGGGATTTTAAACTACAATTCGCCCTATTAACACATGGGGTCTTTATGTGTAATTTTTCCCACACAATTTTTTTTATTCAAGGGAGAATTTTAATATAGGACTAAAGACCCAAACTAATTTCAGTCAAAGCTCAAAACATTCTAAAATTTCAGTCAACGCCCAAGGACCAAAATGAAAAAAGTTTTTTAGGTAAAAAGACAATAATGTCATTGATCTCATGAACAAGTGAAATCATCCTATGAACAAGTGTGCAATTCTTCATGAACAAGTATATTCTTCCTAGAAACAACACATTAATTTCTAGTTATCAAAATTGCACACTTATTTATAGAAGGATCATACTTATTCATGAAGAGTTGTACACTTGTTCATAGGAAGATTCCACTTGTTCATGAAAGAATGGGCATTATTGTCTTTTTATCTGAAAAACCTATTTTCATTTTGCTCCTTGCTCCTTGCTCCTTGGGCGTTGATTGAAATTTCAGAATATTTAAGGCTTTGACTGAAATTAATTTGGGTCCTTGGTCCTCAATTAAAATTTTTCCTATATTCAACATGTCAGGAGGGAGAGGGAGAGAGAGCACACTGATGTTCTTCTTCTTCTTCTCACTTTACAGCACAATAAAGACTAAAGAGGAAACTTTGGAGCTCTTTTTGTACTTAAATCTACCTCTATTCATAAAAATTCCTTCACTAAATTTGTTCCATGTATTTTTCTCTTTCTAAAGATGGTATTTTTATAGTGATTGGAGAATATTTTTAGGTTAGGGTTTTTGGTAATTTTTGACTTTTGGTAATAGATCACTGTAGGATTGTAGAGGATGGTCAATAATTAATTTTAATCAGTTTTCTTTTATTATTTGGTTTTTGTGAGAATTTAAAATGATTTTTCTATTTACAAAGTTTAATATTGTTTCATATATGATATTTTTATCGATTAAATGGAAAACAAATGGTTGATTTGGGTCTGTTAGAGGTAATAATAATTTTGTATGGTATAATTTTGAATTTGGATCTTGAACATTGAATATGGGAATTTTAATGGATTTTTATATTTGAAAAATTGAGGATTTTTGTTAAAGTAAGCTATTTGGGAGTTATTAAAGATTTAATTGAGTGATTTAAATTGTTAGAGAAAATATAAGTTTGTGTTAAAATGATTGGTTAAAGTTTGTGAGAATTTGACAATTTTTCTTTACTTGAAAGTGTAAATTTCAACTACTTATATATAGTTAAGTTGTCAAATTGGGGTTTTTGAATGATTTGAGTAACTAGAGGTTATTTATTGGATTAGATGAGTTATTTGAGTTGATGAAAACCTCCAATCTTGTTAGAATGATAAAGTGTTGCCTAGAGTGAATTTGAGAACTCTATAGGGGATTGAGTCCCTAAATTGTTATTTTTATCACCCAATGAGTTGATAAATTAATGTGTGGTGAAGATGAATTGAATAGATTGATTTATGTTGATGTCAAGCATGGAGTTTTGATTGTGGCAATTTTTCCAACTTAGTGAGATATAAACAATTTTCACTTGTCATAGATTATAATGGCTTGCTTTTGAGAGATTTTGAATAATATGAAATCATGGAATGAGACATGTATTTTATAATGGCATGCTATATTATTGATTTGAGGAAATTGTGTGGGACTTCATAATTGAAAAGAAAATATGAATTGTTGGAAATAGGTTATCTTGAATATCGTTTATAAGAGCTTTGTTAGGAATAAACCTAAAATAATCATTATTATGCATTATGGGATATGGTCCATTTTAGCCTCAGAAGTTTTCACTAAGGAGCACTGAGCACCCAGAAGGTTTTTTAGGACCACTATCACCTTGAAAGTTTCCACAATGTAGCAAATTTACCCTCTTGTCATTCAAAGTTAAGTTTGAGGGAAATTTACAATGAGGTCCAAAATAAGGGACTTTACGTCAAATAGATCCTGTGAAATTGCGTATTTACAGTCAGGTCCCAAGGTTGTTAATGGCGCTGCTGGGGTTGTTAATGACAACCTCAGGAGGTTGTAATTTATAACCCCAACAGCGCCATTAACAACTCCGGTGTTGTTAATTGGGACTTAACAGTAATAAATTCCTAAAACCTGGGACCTGACTGTAAATACGTAATTTTATGAGACTTATTTGATGTAAAGTCACTTATTTGGGACTTCATTGTAAATTTCCCTAAGTTTAAATGTTAAGTTAGTCAAATATTCTATGTGGTATGCCAACTCATCATTCAGTCGTGAGCTCATTTGCTGAAGCGGCATTACACTCCGTTTCTCCCTCCCTCTTCCTCATTCATGCTTTTTGGAAAAAAGAACATTCTCACTCACCCATTATATTGAGACCCTTGTTTTGATGATAACAAAAGATAAAAGCAAAGAATTGTCAAAGATCAGGGATCATTAAAAAATATTTTGAAGTTTTTAATCAAATCACTCGAGTGATGTTCTCAGAAACAACTCCTTTTAAACCTTTGATAAATGATGAATTTATAAAAAGGATAAGTATCATTGTGTTTTATGGAAACAAAGGATTGTAGTGTGATTCAAAGTGCGATGTAAAGTTTTCCCAATCACTTACATATCACCCAAGTGAATTTGGAAGTGATCGTGTAGATCACTCGAGTGATATAACAATTCTTCATCACTTCCATATCACTCAAGTGATGTTGAAAGTGATCAGGATCACTTGCTATGCACTCCAGTAAGTTTGGAGGTGATCCGTACAAATAATTGGAAGTGCCACCTAAGTGATGCTCAATTTCTCTATCATTTTCATATCACTCGAGTGATATTGAAAGTAATCCAAATCACTCGCTAAGTACTCCAGTGAACTTCAAAGTGACCAGTACAAATCACTCCAAGTATCACTTGAGTGATGTACTATTTGTGAATCACTTGCACATCACTTGAGTGATTCATCCAGTGATCAGGATAGATCACTCGAGTGATGGCCTGTAATTGCGACTTCAAGAATAATAGGTCACGACTTAAGTAAACAGAGAGCATTCCTAAAAATCAGAAATATCAAGTCGTGACAAGTCATATGTCAGGTTGCGACCTCAGTGTCTAGAAGGTTGTACACTATGATCAGACTATATCACTCGAGTGATGTATCCTTTCAGTATTTTTACTTCTCTCTTTGAACACACATGATTTTGGCTAAGATACTATCAATGATACTCTTTCAAATGCTTTTTGTATATGAACTTATTTTAAACATTGATCGCCCAAGGTTTTCATTAAATGATTGTTATATTTTGTTATTGTTTTATAACTCAGTAATGATGGCTGATTATTTATTTCAATTATGAAATCACTCGAGTGGTCACTCAAGTGATCATCATAAGCACTCGAGTGATATGATATCGAAGAAACATAGCATCATTCCTCTTGTTCTAAATCTAATGATTATATTTGATATAACTCTTTGCACTTTATCTATTGTCCTAACATATCTTTGTATAAGTGTTTGATCTTCTCCAGATTCAAGAACATGGATTAAAATCTCATCGAATCAAACCGTTGCATACATTACTCACATTAAATGCTCCAACGACTAAAATTAAAAACGCTCTCTTTCCATCTCAACGACTAAAATCTTAAGAGAAGAAGAGTTTCTTATCATCAACGGTTGTGAAGGATGAACTGACATGCTCAACCATAATCCCAACGGTCATCTACTTCACCCTCGTTATAAATATGGAGCACATTAAAGGCAAAACTCAACGAACACATTTATTGCAAAACCTACTGTTCCATTAGTCCATGAGAGTAAATATGCTCTGAGATAAACACACTTCAGAGATTAGATATTCTCTCTTATAAGAAGAGAATTTATTATTTCATTTGTAATCTCTAAGAATTCTCAAGGTAGTGGAACCTTGAGATAGGCATTGTATTGCAAAGTGTAAGGGAGAGTGGTAGTTTCCTTAACTGATTGTGATTGTACTGTGGCGCCAAGAGCCCGGTTAATCTTAAAAGATAGTTGAAAAACTTGGAGGTGACTCCGAGGACTGGACGTAGGTCAAAGTTTAGACCGAACCAGTATAAATCTTGTATGTTATCTTCTGGTGATATCTTTCTATTTCTCTCTATTAATTTTTTATTTTTTAAATTTTATTACATCACCCAATTCACTCCCTCTTGGGTGATAGGCTTACACTAACACATTACACCCTCTTTTCCTTATCAAATTTCAACAATGGACTTCAATTTGATCTCCTCAACCATGAAGTGCCTAAAAGCAACACCCACCTTTTGGTGGCGCAAGAACTAACCAGGAGGTGGTGACGATGATGGGTGCTGAGGCAACGATCTGGTCGTCTGCGATGATCTAGTGGTCTGCAATAGGTTCGATCTATTGTTTAGGCTTCATTAATTTTTATATCTAGATCATTTGCTCTCTTTTCCTTCCATGTTCTTTGTTTGTTGTCTTCCTCTATCTTCTTTTACAATCTTTTTTCTTCCAAAATTGATAAATGTGCTTTGATTGTTTTGATTCAATTCATAATATATCTTTAAATTCATTGCTTGGGTTTGGATTATGAAGTAGAGGAGGAGGAAGAATAAGCTTATTTTGAGAAAGATTTTATTTTCTATGTTCCTAATTCTAACTTCAGCTAATCATTGGTTCCTCTCTTACTCTTTTATTAGATTGAGTTTAGTCTCTATATTTACTTACTACTTGGTGCTTG
Organism: Acacia concinna; assembly: GCA_037177275.1. Classification (NCBI taxonomy): domain Eukaryota; kingdom Viridiplantae; phylum Streptophyta; class Magnoliopsida; order Fabales; family Fabaceae; genus Acacia; species Acacia concinna. Next base: position 14,887,274 of record JBAGKO010000014.1, read on the forward strand.
AGACTGATTGACTAAAATATACATGCAATTGCTTTTCAATATGTTTTGAACCAATGCTCTTTTCATTTTTGCTACCCCTCTTTCATTTTATTTGGTTTTCATGGTATTTTTATTTCATTTTTTTTAGTTTTTTAATCATGAATTTGAGATTTCTAAAAAGAAGAAATTGTCAAAAGTCAATATAACTTCAAAGAGAGTAGGACAAATTTGCTACATTTTGTAAACTTCTAAGGTGATATTGGTCCCAAAAAAATTTTTGGGTCTCCAGTACTCCTTGGTAAAAACTTTTGAAGCAAAAATAGACATTATCCCTATGCATTATTGATATTGTTATATTGGTTAATTTAATTGTGATTGGTGAAAGAGAATAGGGAAAATATCATCATGTGATAAGATCACCCATTGGTACACGTTGGGTTAGTTATTTGTCTTTATGGGAATAGGCCGAGTGACCCATTCGTTTCTAAGAAAAAGGAATATGCCTTGTGGCTTGTATGTGAGAAAAATATTATCACGTGATGAAACCTTTCATTGATGTACATAAAGTTGGTTAAAGTTGGTTATTCGTTCCTATTGAGATAGGGCATAGTGACTCAATTATCTTAGATAAGAAGATGGGCTCTTGTAGCTCTTTTCATTCATAAGAAAGGCTTTTGTGTGCATCTCCATAATGATGGGGATATGTCTTCTTAGGTTTTTGTGTTTAAATGCCTCTTTTGGGAGAAAATCTCATGTGTTATGTATAATTTTGAGATTATTCAACATATATTATATGTAATGATATTTTTTTATCTCGCTTGACATGCCTTCTTGAGCTTTTTAGTTTGTATACCTCCTTTACAAAGACTCGAATAAGTTAATGAATTTAACTGTGGGATTATTTGAATGATGTTATATGTGTTGATATTTTCTGTCTTTCTTAACACGTCATTAGCACATGTTGGTAGGTACAATGAGTTGGAATTTTGATTACTGAGACTTTCGTCTCACTCTGTTACTCTTAACATTTTCCAGGTGATAGTGCTCAAGTTGGATTGTCAGGGAGAGCTTCAGAGACTTAGATAACTCCTTGTTTGGGTATAACTTCCGTTGTTTATTTACTTGTCCAGATTGATGTATATTGCCACTCATAAGGCTCATTTTGCATACTCTGATTCAACTGCATACTTTTGACTGAACTGTTGCTAGCCAATACAAGGCCAGGGGCCTTTAAAGATTTTCGTCAAATGATTTAGTAGATCCACTGTAACATCCTAATTTTTATTTGAAGGTTTAATCACAATTAAGAAATAATTAATTAAGATAGAGTTATTTTGTAAATTTTTAGATGAAAAGATTTTACTTAAAGTATGATTTATGATAGTAAAAGAATTTGTGGAGTAAAATAAATAAATAAATAGATAAAATATATTAAGGTGTGAGTATTAAAAAAAAGAGGAAAAGAAAAAGAGAGAGAGAGAGAGAATTTTTATATAAATATATGTATTATTATATTATATTATATTATATTATATTATATTATTAGTATAATGATTGCCAAATTGGGGGGTATTACCCCAGCGTCTGAATACGCGTTCGACAGTTCTTTTGTTTCAAACCAGAGGAGGATCAACGGCGTTCTAAGTTTAGGGTTAAGATTTGTAGATTATTTTGATGCTCAAAATCACTTATAATTATAAAACTTCCTTCATAAAAATTGTTTTATAGAATTTTCTCTATTTTGCAGAAAAGTTGTAACATCCTAATTTTTATTTGAAGGTTTAATCACAATTAAGAAATAATTAATTAAGATAAATAGAGTTATTTTGTAAATTATTAGATAAAAAAGTTTTACTTAAAGTATGATTAGTGATAGTAAAAGAATTAGTGGAATAAAATAAATAAATAAATAAAATATATTAATGTGTGAGTACAAGAAAAAAGAAAGAAAGAAAAAAGGAAAAGAAAAAAAAGAATTTTTATATAAATATAGTATATTATATTATTATAATGATGGCGGGCACGTGCCCATCATCCTGCCGAATTGAGGGGTATTAATAATACCCCTCCTCCAGCGTCTAATACTCCTTTGGCCAATTTTTTCATTTTCGAATAAGAGTGGACACAATCAGGATCCAGTGTCGTTCTAAGGTTAGGTTTAATATTTGTAAATTATTTTGATACTCAAAATCACTTATAATAATAAAACTTCCTCCATAAAAGTTGTTCTATGGAATTTTCTCTTTCTTATGGTAGTAATTTTTTTGCAGATTTGAGAAAATTTTTGGGTTAGGGTTTTGAGAAAATTTTGAGTTTTGACAATACAAGACTATAGAAATGTAGGGGGATGTTAGTAGATAATTTTAATTGGTTTATATTTTTGCTTTGAGTGTTTTATGATTTTATAATTATTTTCAGAGAAATCAGACCTAAAAACGATTATTTCGGAATTGTGTGACTTACTAAATTTTGTGTTAAACACTTTATTTAGGCTATTGAAGATATTATTAAAGTTTTAATTGGTTTAGATTGTTAGAAAAATCTGAGACTTATAAAATAGCAATTTTATGTTGAAAATCTAAATTTTAAATTGGGGATTTTGTATGATTATATATAATTGATCTTAACTTATTATTCAAATGAGTTAATTGAGTTGATGAAAGTATTAGATAAAGCTTAAAACAAATAATTGGGATTAAAGTGTGAAATCAAAATTTTGGGTAATTGATTCAAAGCTTTGAAATTATATAATTGTATAAATTGTTTAATTTATATATTAAATTTGTATTTACATTATTGTGTAGATTGGTTGCTAACTTTATTTGTCAAAGTTTGTAAGATTAAGTTCGGAGTTGAAGTAACCAGGATTAATTTATTTTATTTGCTTGTTTTGGGCTGTAAGGTACTTTTATGTGTTTTAGAAAATTAAGTGTATGTTTGAAAACACCTTACAGCCCAAAACAAGCATATAAAATAAATGAATCCCAGTTACTTCAACTTCGAACTTAATCTTACAACCTTTGTTAAATAAAGGTAGCAACCAATCTACACAATAATGTAGATACAAAGTTAATATATAAATCACTAC
>JBAGKO010000014.1:14920608-14947556 GCA_037177275.1 Acacia concinna
TTTATTGCCTCTTGAATAAATTTGTTAGGAATAACAATTTACATAAAGAGAGGGATATAATTGATCGGGAGATATTTATATCTATTAATACTTTAGACTAATGAATTAATATTAATTTTATCTAATTGGTAAAAAAAACATACTCTAAAACTTGAAGAAGGGATTAGTCGCTCTAGATGTGTTATTATCTAAATTCTTTAAAACTCTAGCTTTAGTATTCTTCTCTTTATTAAAAATTCTCTTGAATCTTCTTTATTTGCTTTGCTCAATTTAAAGGAAAATAGGAATTTTAATGCCTAGTTATTAGTTCAATTGAGTCTCTATGGGACGACCTTGATTTACCATTTGACTATTTTTCACGATCCGTACACTTACGGTGCTTAATTAAATTTTGGTACATTAAGCTGCATATGTTTTCACCAATGTTCTCTAAAAGAAATTCCTTCATCATTTTAATGGTATGTAATTAGTGTTATTCTTCTATCCTCTCTTCCTCTCTCTTCTCTTGGCATCAGCTCCGTCTTCCCTTTTCCTTTGATAGTTGGTGCTGGATTTATTCTTTTCTTCATTGGTGTCGGATTTAAGTTATTGTGGTTTTTTTTTTTTCGGATTACCTTTCAGCTTGCAAAGAAAGAAGATAATTTTATTGATATCCCTTATGTTGTTAATAGGATGGACGGGTCTTTGCACCATAACTAAATTAAAGAACAATGAATGCACCCTATAGATTTTGTTCTATTCAGTGTTTTCGGACAGATGAAGTGCAAGAAATTTGGAGAGAATCGACTTTGGGAAAATATAATGGTCTAGCAAATCAAAATCTTAAATTGGTGAAAGAGGTTGGTTTTTTTTTTTCGTTTGGCATTACTGTGGAATATAAAATATATATCATTATCTCTTTCATTACCCCCTCTAAAAATCTATATCATTGCCTTTCTTCTTAGTGTTTAAGCCCCTTCATTTACTAATAAAGTAATAATACATCCAACCGTAGAAATATAATAGTAAAATAATTATATTTATATGCCTATTTTAACCCTTTTATCATCCACTTCCCCTCCAAATATTAGTGGAACCATTACAATTACTACTTTGAATCTTGCAGGCAGTGTATTAGTCCTCTGAATCTTGCTTTCTAATATTTAATAATAGGAAATCCATTTTGCACTTTTGGACAATATTGAATAAAACTGTATCATTCATGTACTAATATGGAAGAGAAGACAAATATGACTATGTCCTCCATATCCTTATATGTGGGCAAATCTGATGCGAGACAAAAAGAAAAAAGAAAAACTTTTGCTACTATTGACATAAGATATAAGTATAATTTTGTTGTGGGAAATCTTCCAGGTAACCAATTTCATCTAAATAAAACCGATATATAGTAGCTACATATATTGTAAGAAGTCTCCTACTTACCCAAGTTAAAAGTCACAGAAGTAAATTAAAGTACGTAGGGTTTAAAATTGTACACCTAAATCTAAATACTCAGACAGGCAAATGGTAGTTGGTTTATCTCCAAAGGACGAGCTCTTTTGCTATCTAATACAAAAGTTGACTAATTCAGAGGGCATGAAAGTGATATAGATTAATTACCACTAAAAAGGTGAAAGCATTTAAATTTTGTGTCAGCTTGGTTGCTTTAAAGTTCAGGATATGTAACGTGTCTTACTCTACCAAATGAGACAGTCATGATACAAGTTGTGTACAAGTAGTTTTCTAGAAATCTCAAACCATCATCCAATTTAGTGAAATCATTCTTTAAGTTATGTTTGGTGAATATTTTTTTCTTGAAACTTAGCTTAATTATTTGTGTGTGACATAATTATCTCATGTTTCAGTTCTCATTTTAACCTTTTTAATTGTAATTGCCATTAGGTCAAGTGTGATTCTTATAGTCCTACTGGGGAGCCAATTCCCACAAACAAAAGATAAGTAGTTGCAGAAATATTCAGTCATCCCAATGTTGCTGCAGAAGAACCTTAGTATTATCTGTTGCTTAGTCATTTAGGGGTGAAGTTGTAACAGTTAGAGAGCTCTAACATGTATATTTTGATCTTAGCTATTTTTTCTTCTAATAGGATTTCTTTAGAGAGCCATAGACTGGCTGCTCTCAAAGCTAAAATGTTGGTTGCACATAAGCCATTGGAGTTTGTAAAGTCATGGGGTGGTGCAAGGTGTAGCAAAGAGGACAAGTGTTTAGTATTATATGGGAGGGAGGGAGAGTTGCTTGAGAATTTTCATAAGAGAATGCATTCACGTGAGTTTTGTCTCATTATCGATTTGTCCATTAGACAAGTTTCAATTTTACACTATATCTTTCTTTTCTTGCAGGTTATTTCAAGAATATATTTTGACGTATTCTTTTCTTCTCTTACGGAAATTTCTTGACCATATTTATAGCATGCGATTATTGTGTTTCTTCTCCTAATTAAATTTGTGGTTCTTTCGCAATGATGTGTTGCTTTTTGCTCTTTTAACTTTCTTTCTAGCCAACAATAAAGCTTATCTACAATTGCTTTAATATTATAGGGAGCTGGTAGCTAGCCCCTAGAATAATATTGTTGCCATCATTTCTTTTTTAATATTGGTGAGGGTGATTTTCAATCTCAAATAAAGTATGCCATATACAAGTGTCAAGTGGAAGAGTGAAGAAATGGGTTGTATTGGTGGTGGTGATTTGAAATATGCATGTTTTATGAAAATTTAAGCAGTATCACATAAGGAAATTAAAACACATATACATAGTTATGATGTAATGATTTCATGAAATATTTTTAACTATGAGATATTTGTTCGGTGGGTAAGTTGTCAGTTTTTTAGGTTGAAATTAATGTGCACAATAAAGCACACAAATATTGTTTTATATATATACAAGAATTATTTAAGATTTTTCATGCATCATTCTGATTAGTTGTGCCATTTTTAAAGTATGTTAAAAGAGAAATTTTTGTTGCATGAAAAGAATAGTACGATTATCAAATATTAAATTCCTTTTTTGTGTGCGATAAAAGCACACAAATTTTTTGTTGCATAAGGAAATTCTTTTTTTTTATGGTTCGAATAATATTCCATTATAAGTTGTTGCATGAAAAGAACAATATGATTATCAAAATATTAAATAATGAAAAATGTATTGGAAAAAGCACAAGCTCTCCGTGCGCTCATTTTTAAAATAACAATTATTTAAATAAAAAAAATATTTTTTGAGAGAATGATAATTAAAAGATTATCTTTAGTTTAGATTTTATACCCATTAAAATACTTTTTTAAAAAAATAATCTTTTATAAAAATAAGATCTTGATAGTTCAAATTAGATCTGACAGTCCAAATCTGATAAGCTCTCGCTGCTAAACAAATTTGCTTAATAGGAAACCAATTCCGTCATTACTCATTTTGATGGTTTTTGCTCTGATTACTTCTAGTGTATTGGATGCTTCTTATTTTTCTCCATCAACGTAAATGGTGGAAGCAACATATATGTTTAGTGTAAACCATGGCTGTGTGTTTGGATTTTAGTTTCTTGTATGGGTTGATTTTGTTTCTATGCCTCATTTTTAAGCGTTTAAACATCATTTTTTTAATACCTAAAAAGATATTTTTTTTAAAATCAAATATGTCTTTTTCATAAGGTAGACACTTATGTGGTCAAAACACTTTCTACCGTGACCAATGCTTTTGGTTATCTAGAATGATATTTTAAATGAAGAAGAGATAACATGTTCACAGAAATTCAAATAAATGATTCCAATATGTACAATCTGCCATTCTTATTTTCTTTTATCTTATAAAAAATTCATATGCATCAATATATATATATATATATATATATTTCATAGGAGTATATTAGCTTTATTGTTAATTTTTAATTGTATTGTTGCTGACACGTAATAACAAAGGGAATGGGACAGCTGTAATTTAATTTTTCTTTGTGTGTACAGATGTAATTTGACTTTTTATTTTTTTTCCCTTCATGTAATTGCTTCTCAATTAATTAGATTATCATTTTTTCTCTTTCCTGAAGCCACTGCTCTGTTTCCTCTGTTCTTTGAATTAGGGTTTCTTCTAGAGCAACTTTATCTCTCAGATTCAGAGATTTTTGTTCTTCTTTTCAATCCCAAATCGTTTCATGGTATCAGAGCGATCGCTTCTTCTCTGATTTCTTTCAATGGCAGTTTCATCGAATCCTTTGGTAGTCGACGCGATTCAGAACCCATCGAATCCTTTCTATATTCATTCAAATGAGAATCCCTCGTTGATTCTGGTTTCACCGGTTCTGAATGGCGTTAATTACCATTCGTGGTCAAGGGCGATGAAGATGGCCCTTCAATCAAAGAACAAGTTTGGCTTTGTGACAGGCACCGTCAGAATTCCAGCTTTAGATTATCCTCTTTTCCTGATTTGGGAACGATGCAACACAATGGTGGTTGCGTGGCTGACTAGATCGATGACAGCAACCATTGCTCAGAGTATTTTGTGGATTGACAAGGCTTCGGATATTTGGGAGGATCTGCGAGGTCGACTCTCTCATGGCGATGTGTTTTGAATTTCTGATCTACAATATGAGATCTATTCACTTCGTCAAGGTGATCTTAGTGTTAGTGAGTGCTATACTAAACTGAAAATCTTGTGGGATGAATTACTTAATTTCCGACCTATTCCTGTCTGTGGTTGTGATACTCGTTGTTGTTGTGGGCTTTAGATAAGATTTTTCTGTATCATCAAGAAGATCATGTGATTAGGTTTCTAAAAGGATTAAATGATCATTTCACGAATGTTAAGTCTCAAATAATGTTAATGGACCCCTTGCCACCCATTAACCGTGTGTTTTCCCTTGTATCTCAACAAGAACGAGAAATGGGTTTTCTACCTTCTGTTGTTGAAAATGTTGTATTACTTGCTAAGTCTGTTAAAGGTTTTTAGTTTAAAGACCCGAATACCAAGCATTATACTTACTGTGGTAAGCCTAGACACACTGTGGATACATGCTACAAGAAGCATGGTTATCCACCAGGCTTCAAGTTTTGAAAATAACAAGGAGAACCAAGCTCCCTCTTCTGTTAATAATGTTGCACAGAGAGTGGACAATAAGGAGAACCAAGCTCCCTCTATCTCAGCACCAAGTTTAGAGAATCCTGGTTCTGCTCCACACCTCAAATTTACAGCTGAACAATTCCAAAAATTGCTTCTGTTAGTTCAGAATGATCCAGTTACCTCTACTCCAAAACATACCATGAATAATGTTGGTTCAAGTAATTCTGTTATTTCAAAATTTTCTATTAAGGACTTATGTATCTTAGATACAGGAGCCACTGATCACATTTGTTCCATTGATTCATATTTTATATCTCTTCATTTGATTGATCCTCTAGTTGTCCATTTGCTTAATGGTTCTACTGTTAGTGCTACTCAATCTGGTTCTGTTCAGGTGTCTCCCTCACTCATTCTCCATAATGTTCTCTATATTCCTCACTTTCAATTTCACATCATTTTTGTTTCTAAACTTACTGCTCACTCTTCTTGTTGTGCTATATTTCAGAGTCACGCTTGCTTCCTAATGAGTATGTTCCAATGGAAGATGATTGGTTCAGCTATAGAGAGATGGGCTATACTTTCTACCACATATGAAGGCTGCTTGCTGCTTGTCTACTTCAGGGGTATCTTCATCTGCTTCCTCTTCTGAACATTGTTTTGATTTGTGGCATTTTAGACTTAGGAATTTGTCTGATTCAGTTTTCAAATGCACTAGCAATTATATCCATATGTTAGTTCAAATAAATCCTTTAGTCATTGTGATGCTTGTCATTTGGCAAAGCAGGACCGTTTACCATTTCCAATCAGTCAGAGTTGTTCAAATAAAATCATGTCTTTGTTACATGTTGACATTTGGGGGCCATATCATCTTGCTTCTGTCAATGGTCACAAATATTTTTTAACAATAGTAGATTATTTATCTCGCTATACATGGGTTATTTTGCTGAAATGTAAGTCTGAAGCACGTCAGGCTCTACAGAACTTTATTATTTTTTTCTGAAAATCAATTTCAAACTAAAATTCACATCATTCACTCTGATAATGGACCTGAATTTTATATGCCAGTTTTCTTTTCATCTAAAGGAATTTTACATCAAACTAGTTGTGTTGAAACACCTTAGCAAAATAGTTTAGTTGAAAGGAAACATCAACATATTTTGAATGTGGCCTGTGCCTTGTTGTTCCATTCTAATATTCCTAAAGTTTATTGGACCCATGCCATTATTCATGTTGTTCATTTGATCAATCATTTGCCTACTCCTTTGCTTCATAACTTGTCCCCATATTATACTTTACATCAATCACATCCTAATTTGAATGATCTTAGAGTTTTCGGTTCACTTTTTTATGCATCCACTTTGTCTTGTAATTGAAATAAATTAGACCCTCGTGCTAGAAAGTGCATCTTTTTAGGCTATAAAACAGGTGTCAAGGGTTATATACTTCTTGATTTGTCATCTCATAAATTGTTCTTATCTTGAGATGTTCACTTTTATGAGCATCTCTTCCCTTATAAATCTATTTCACCTTTTTCTTATGATCTTTCCATTCCATTACCTCAAGATACACCTTCCCTCGATTTTCCTATACTTGAGTCCTCTTCTTCTTCCATTATTCTTGTTGATGCTTCCTCTTCTGCTAATTTACCCCGTCGTTCTAGTAGACAACGCCAAACACCTCAGTATTTGCGTGATTATCATCATACTCTCCTTTCTTTAACTCTACCACTATCTTCTACTGGAACAGGTACTTCTCCTCACTCTCTTTCTTCTGTTATTTCTTATAATAATCTTTCTCCTTCATATAAGCATTTTAGTCTCTCTATTTCTTCTCATTTTGAACCAAATAGTTACTCTCAAGCTATTAAACATGAGGTATGGAGACAGGCTATGGCTTCTGAAATTTTGGCCCTTAAGCAGAATCATACTTGGGTTCTTACTCCTCTCCTTCCTGGGAAGTCAGTCATTAGTTGTCGTTGGGTATATAAGAACAAATATAAGGTAGATGGTAGTCTTGAACGTGCCAAAGTGCATCTCGTCACTAAAGGCTACACTCAAACGGAAGGTATTGATTATTTGTAGACTTTTTTTCCTGTAGCTAAGCTTACATCAGTGTGTTTGCTATTATCTCTTGCTTTATCTCAACATTGGCACCTCCATCAATTAGATGCTAATAACGCCTTTTTACATGGTGACTTAGATGAGGAGGTATATATGGAGATTCCTCCAGGTTTTCATTCATCTTCTTCCTCTAATATGGTTTATAAGTTGCAGAAGTCCCTATACGGTCTCAAGGAAGCAAGTCGACAGTGGCATTTTAAATTGTCTAATGCCTTAGTTTCCTATGATTATGTTTAGTCAAAATCTGACTACTCCTTGTTTATGCGATCTGCTACTCAATCTTTTACGGCACTTTTGGTATATGTGGATGATGTTCTTCTCACTAGTAATGATCTTGCTGAGATCAAGCATGTCAAATCTCTATTAAATTCTGATTTCAAGATTAAGGATCTTGGTAAAGCTAAATTTTTTTGGGTCTTGAGGTTGCTCGTTCTACTCAAGGCATCTCTTTACATCAGCGCAAGTTCACTCTTGACATCTTGAGTGATTCTGGTTTTTTGGAGTGCAAACCAATTAAAACTCCCATGCACCGGTCTGTTAAGCTTTATAAGGAGCATGGTACACATCTTTCTGATCCCACTTCATATCGTAGCCTTGTTGGTCGATTACTTCACCTTACCAATACACGTCCTAACATTACTTTTGCAATTTAGCAACTGAGCCAATTATGTCATGTCCTACTTGCTTACATTTGAGTGCTGCTCATATAGTGCTTAGTATTTGAAATCTGCTCCTAGCAAAGGTTATTTTTCCCTGTCACTTCTGCCTTGCACCTTAAAGGTTTTAGTGATTCTGATTGGGCGGGTTGCTTGGACACTCGTCGATCTATTACTAGTTATTGTATTTTCTTGGGTTCCTCGCTTATCTCCTGGCGTTCCAAGAAGCGAAGTGTGGTATCCTTATCTTCCTCAAAAGCTGAATATAGACCTTTAGCTGCTCTAACATGTGAGATTCAATGGGTGCTTTATTTGTTGCATGATTTACATGTTTCTCATTCCACTCCTGCCTATTGTGATAATTAGTCTACTCGTTATATTGCTGCAAATCCTACTTTTCATGAGCGCACTAAGCATATTGAGCTTCATTGTCATTTGGTTCATGACAAGCTTAAGGATAATATTCTTCATCTCTTGCCTGTCCGCACTTTCGATCAGCTTGCGGACATTTTTACTAAGCCTCTAGATACTGGTCTTTTCTCCCTTCTTTTCTCCAAGCTGGGAATGCTTAATTTGCACTCTCCAACTTGAAGGGGATATTAGCTTTATTGTTAATTTTTACTTGTACTATTGCTAAAATTCTCATACAGTGTGAACAGTACCCGCGCATTTTTTAATATTTTCCTTTTTCTCTCCACTGCACAAAAGGACAAGGGGACTGCAGAAAAAGGACAGGGGCAGCAGTGGAATTTCCCCAATGAACAAAATTATCAAATGGTCCCTAGGGACCTCTTGATAAGGCAACAATTTGAAGGGACTTTTTTATAATTATGTTTGGTCTTTGGGACCTAGATGCCATTTTTCCATTAATGTTCCTGATATAATTTGATGTTTTCTAAGATAATTGATAACTTGATATAGGCTAATGAAGAAGGAGAAAATGGTTACTCGGAATGGAATCTGCATGAAGAAGAAAATCCAAATTATAGAATCCTACGCGTCATGCGTAATTTAGAGAACCCCTAAGTATTTTATCGATATTAATTGATTGATATATAATTTACACAGATAATATCAATCTAGTTTAATATATAACAGACGTATATTGTTCAGAAAGCAGAATAGGGAATCTTATTTGCAATTTTTTAATTTACTAGTTCAAAACAACAAAAATTGTCGTGAAGGGAGGAAATTTGAATGATTATTGATGAAGTATACATATAGAGAAAATAAGGGCCACTAAATATTATTAATGGTTGTTTTTAAATAAAAAAAAAATTAGTATAAGGGCCTTTATAGGAAAACCCTAATAAACTAATGATAATCTAATTCTATATATAATATAATCTTATAACCTTCTGTAATATATATATATATATAAGCTATAACCCTAGAATCTAATTAAATTAAATATAATATCGATACAAAATACGAGAAAATATTAATATAGAATATAATATACTATTCATATCAAATCTCATAAAGAATTATATCAACTATATAATGAATCATTCCCCAAGTGTCTTTTGCATAAAAACTCGAGCTTCTGTTTACATATGGCTTCCAACGGAATTAAGCGTTATGTTCTAACATTATTGTTGCTCATTCCCACAATCTGGGGTGGGGCCGTGTCTAGGAAGCTTCAAGAATCTTCTTCTTCGTTATTAGAGAGACATGAGCAATGGATGGCCAAGTATGGTAAAGTGTACGAGGATGTTGCAGAGAAGCAAAAACGGTTTGAGATATTCAAGAACAATGTTGAGTTCATTGAGTCCTTCAATTCTAATGGCACCAAACCCTACAAGCTCAGTGTCAACCAGTTTGCAGATCAAACCAATGAAGAGTTCAAGACCACTCGTAATGGCTTGAAGAAGAGGTCTCATGATGGATCACCTAGGTTGTCTTCTTTGTCTGTGACAAAAGAGACGTCGTCGTTTAGGTACGCGAATGTCACTTCTCTTCCTGCTTCTGTGGATTGGAGGCAAAAAGAAGCCGTCACTCACGTTAAGGACCAAGGCCAATGTGGTAAGATCAGTGACACAAAACACACACACACACACACACACATATATATATATTATTCATTCTCATCTGATCTTTTGTATTTTCTTGTATACTACTGCTAAATTAAACATACATACATACACTTGAATGTTCCATTATTGCTTCAGTTTCTTTTAGATATGCTCCGTCCTCTCATTGATATAAGAGTTAATTGAGAGGTTAGATTTAGTCCTAATTAAATATCCTCTCCTCATATTTGAGGAGTTAATCTTAATTTTAAATATAATATCTATTTTTTCATATTTATCCTTCTTTTTCTTTCTAATTTACCCTATTGATTAATGTAGTGAATAAGAAAATTAAGGAAGATTATTGTTATGTTTTAAAAAAAATACATGTCATATATTAACTGACAGGAGAAAATATAAGATATCATTAAATTTCGTCTATATCTTATATTTAACATTTTTCTCCAAAGTATTATACTATATAACTTATACACTACTAGTAATATATATATATATATATAATCTAATATTACACAAAGAATTGTTATTTGAAAGAGATTTTTTATACAAATTAGTTATATATTAAGGAGCTCTTAATTATATTAACTATCAAATACATATATAGAATGTGAGAAAAATATAATGTTGGTTAAACTATTATATTGTTTAATTATGTCAATAATTTTTGTTTATATGAAATTAAACCAGGAAGTTGCTGGGCATTTGGAGTTACTGCAGCAATAGAAGGGGCCCATAAGCTAACCAATGGAAAATTGGAGTCCCTGTCGGAGCAAGAGTTTGTTGACTGTGACACAAAAAGCGTGAACCACGGCTGTAACGGTGGTTTCATGGAAGAAGCATTCACGTTCATCATTAAAAATGGAGGAATCACCACCGAGAAGAACTACCCCTACACAGCGACCGATGACGACAGGTGTAACCCCTACAAGGAAGCATCCCATGCCGCTCAGCTTAAGAGTTACGAGAAAGTCCCTGTTAACAGTGAGCTAGCCCTGCAGAAGGCCGTGGCCAACCAGCCCGTCACTGTGTCTATTGATGCCGGACATGGTTCTTTCCAATTTTACTCCAACGGTGTTTTCACCGGAGAATGTGGTAATGTGCTAGATCATATGGTCGCCGCGGTTGGTTATGGCGTGGCCGATGATGGTACCGAGTACTGGTTACTGAAGAACTCGTGGGGACACAAATGGGGAGAGAAAGGGTACATAAGGATACAGAGGAATGTAAAAGCCAAAGAAGGTTTGTGTGGAATTGCCATGAACGCTGGTTATCCAATTGCTAAAAAGCTCAACAAGTGCGCTTCTCACAGTGCCAACAGCTTGTTGCTTGTTTTTCTTATTTGCCTCAACATCATCACCCTCCTGGTCCTATAAAAATATGTCCACATATATATTTTCAACAACTAATTTTTTTTTTTTTCAGTTTAAGGCATACTATTATGACAGTATTTATCATTATATATTATGATTTCCTTTACCCGGCATATATATACTCCATCCATCCGATCTTAATTATACGGCCCAATTGACTATTTTTTTTTTTTGGAGAAGTTAAGGAAACAAAATAAGTTACTTAATTTGTGTTTTATTATATTATATATTAGTTTATAAATTAGTCTAAAAAAACGATAAATTTTAACATTAGTTTTTTTAGAATTATCTAAAAAAGTTAAATGACTATTATAATTAGGACTGGAAGGAATATCTTTTATTCATTATAATTATGTTGTTTAATTTAATTAAATCGCTTGAGTTAAAATATGATAATATGGATTTTATTTCTCAAATATCGCTTAGAGTTTGGTCTGCCGACTCATCTAGCAAATATCCACAATATTGTTGGGGTCTATTTATTCAAATATTCTACCTTAGATTAGGGCTTAAGCCCAACAGGATTTGGATTAAAATATAAATAAAAAAAATAACAAATTTGAGGTGATAACGGTGATATATATTCCATAATAATATTGTTGAATCGATACAATAACTCCTTGGTACAAAACTTGAGGGTTTAGAGTATGGTTCGCCTGAAATTCTTACAAATATATTTGTCCTCAGATTGTGACTATTATATATTTTTCAGGACTTATTATTTTTGTATTTGATATTCAACTCATGTATGTGGAAATAAAATAGCCAAAAATTTGTAGTCCAAAATTGGCCGCGGGAATTGAAGGGGATAATTTTGGTTTCTCCAAAAAAAAAAAACAGAGAAACCAAAATAGACCGTGCTAGTTGCTGTTGCAAAGGTGGGAAGCTCTCGCCTCTTGTCTCATGCGGTGGTGTTGTCGCCTCTCGCTTGACGCAATTATCCAAAATGTCGGAGGCGCCAAGAAGCAAACATGCACGTGACGACACGTGCCTCTTTCAACTAAAACGGGCTTTGCCTCGTTCACTCACCATTCCCACCCCCCAGATTCATCTCTCAGATTCCACAACATGAATGGCTCCCAATTTTCCATGTCAGCATTTCCCTCCAATTTTCTTTCCCCTCCAAAAATTCTCCCTCCTCACAAAATTAAAAATTCCCTGCATTCAGGAAAATATCAACTAACCAATTTTTTCATTTCTTCTTTTTCCTTTCCTTTCTTAAAATCTCTCTGCTTCCTTCTTTCTTCTCAGCGAGGAGGAAGTTGCTTCTACTCCCTTTCTGTCTAACTTCTAACTCGAATCGGAAATGGCTCATTTACTATCTCCAGTTTGCACTGAGGCTCTCAGAATCAGCAATCCTTTGCTGAATCTTACTTCTCCAACTTCATGGCGACTTCTCGCCAGGACTCCCATTCATTGTAAGTTTGGGAATGATTCCGCAAAGCGAAGATGTTTTGGTAGGGTTAAAGTTGCTGCCGAGGACTCCGCTTCTAGTACTCTCACTGATTTTATTGCAGATGACTATTACACTGTTCTTGGCCTGGTAATTCATCCCCTTCCTAGCTTCGATTTTCCTCTCTGTTTACTTCCAAGGAAAAATTTTGTAAAAATAATCAGAAGCCGTGATCGTCAAACTTTTGTGTTTTTTTGTTTAATTTTCTAGTTCAGTCTGCGCTAATTTTATGTTTCCTAACATGCATGCGTAACAGGAACTTTTGATCTTGATTTCATCCATGATCCATTTTTCTTCTCGTAAATATTGTAGGTGGAAAAATAAAAGTGTGTAGCCAAAATAGGACAGATCTGTTTGTTGAATTGAGGAGATTCGTTTTTTGTTTAATGGTGCATAATTTGATAATTTTCGGTCGCTACAATTGACTAGCTTCCAGATGCCACGCCGGACCAAATTAAGAAGGCTTACTACAATTGTATGAAGTCTTGTCATCCAGACTTGAGTGGCGATGATCCTGAGACGACAAATTTTTGCATGTTCATCAATGAAGTGTATGAGGTATGTCCATTTTGAAATAAATCTGTATTTGAGGTTGAAGAAAACATGTACATAGTTTATCCTGTGTTTTTTTTATAGATAAATTGACTGTTACAGTGCAGGTACTCAGCGATCCTGTTCAACGAATGGTTTATGATGAAATTCATGGGTATTCTTTGACTTCAATCAATCCTTTCTTCGATGATTCTAGTCCAAAAGATTATGTTTTCGTTGACGAATTCAGCTGCATAGGTATGTCCGCTGCACCGGCTCACTCTAGTTGGCACCGAAATTCCCTTAACTCCTTGAGACAGAAGAGCACTTTATGA
The DNA here is from genome assembly GCA_037177275.1 of Acacia concinna. Taxonomy (NCBI): domain Eukaryota; kingdom Viridiplantae; phylum Streptophyta; class Magnoliopsida; order Fabales; family Fabaceae; genus Acacia; species Acacia concinna. The sequence continues at coordinate 14,934,145 of JBAGKO010000014.1, forward strand.
GCACCTTGTTGACAATTACTTGAACTCAAACCTGTTAAGATGTTAGTTCTGCCAATGGTTTTTATCAGTTTCTCAAAAATCTCCCTCGCGCAGTAGCTCATTATTTTTTGCCTTGAAGCATAGACTAAGGAGAAACTTACCATACTTTGCGCTGAAACTTTATTTTAACTTTTCAATGAATAGGACATTAAGTATCAGAATTCTGACCACTTGGTTGTAGAGGTTTTGTTATCATGTCAAGGACTACTCTCAAAAGTTGAAGCTTTATAATTGGTTTTTGTTAATACCCCTAATAAACATATTAATGTCCTCCTTCACATCATTGAAAGAAATAAATTGGCTTTCATTTATCATCCTCTGAAAGAATAATTCTCTTAAGTAAAATCATACTTTGTTTGACTTTACTTGATGGCAATGGCGTGGCATACATATTTGGGTTTCAGTCTTGAATAGTTACACAGCATATCATGTTGTTACCCTGAAAATTCTTATGCAGGTTGCAAAAATTGTGCCAATGTGGCCTCTGATGTATTTGCAATAGAGGAAGACCATGGAAGAGCCAGAGCGTATAGCCAGTGTGGAAAAACTGAATTAGTTCAACAAGCAATTGAGAGTTGGTAAGTTTATGTACAGTTGTGCTTGCTCTAAGATGTCATACATTTCTTATCCATATTTTTTATAATTTAAATTGATATGGTATAATGAAATATTTATTAAACCATGCTTCAACTGTTGGCTAAATATTGATTATCGCCAGGTTTTGCTATGAAAAATAAATTTAAATTTTACTTTAACTGCCAGTCCGTATTCCTGTTGCATTTCTGATTGTGATCTTGTTTTCTCTGCTTCGTAAGGTGAATATGTATTTTCTAATTGATGATGAATAATTTTACAGAAAGGGATGGGTTTCAAAATTGACTTTGTCTCCAAATTAGTAGTATTATCTCATGGAGTCTCTTTATTGCTTTTCTTCCTTTTTTTTTTACTATTGTATGATTTATATTAAAACTACTTAGTCAACGGCTGCATTCAGGTATTGTGTTAATATAAAGCTAACTCATTAGTTATTGTGGTGTCACACAATTACTAAGATGATGAATTGAGCTGTATGAAATCAAGGGACTATTCATGACACTCAAGCTATTTACCTGATTTCAACTGTGTAAAAGTATTAAACAATCTGATTGGGGTACGTTTGACTGAGGTTGGTTCAAACTTGCAACCCCAAAACCCATATAGATAAGCTCATAATTCTGTCTGTACAATGATTATGTTTATTATTTATTTTTTATATGTTCTAGTTCAGCCAAACAAATCTAATAAATTTGTCAAGCCTGACGCTTCCCACAGTTTGAGCCTTTTTGTTGAGGTCTAAGGTGACAGGCGTCAAATATCCTAGAACTGATAAATTACATAATAGTTGAAATCTGATGAATGCATAGATAGTAGGATCCAGCAATCCCCAGCCAGTCCTATATTTGTTCGATTATCATAGATCAATGTAAAAATTATCCTGTTACTGAAGTTTATCTTGTTGCTGCTGTTTGATATGTAAGCTTTTAGAACTTAACGCTCAAAAATTAAATTGCAACTTAACCTACAAAAATTGAATTGCTTGTGAAGTGACTTTTCAATGGTTGTTAAAAAATCAATCTTACAAAATGTATGTGTCTATATCAGCCCTGTTGACTGCATTCATTGGACATCTGCGGCACAACTATCATTACTCGAAGATGAAATGCGACGGGTAGAAAGAGTCAATGTAAGACCTTGATCAGAAAGTCGATTTATTCCAGTTTTATGCATTCCCCATCATCTTATGATCATGTCATCACCTCCCTGACTTAAAGTTTCCGTTCCCTCTCTTTGTGGGCAACTGATATATGCAGGATAATATTTGTGAAAGAGCAGCTTGTATGTTAACCTTCTTAAAGGCACATAAATTTGAAGCATTTAACCTTAAATTTAAACCTGTAATCTCGAACTCTCCAAATTAGAAGCATTATTCTAATTAGAAGAAGTAAACCAGACTGCACAGAAGTTTAAAAGTTTCAAGTAGCAATTTTACTAGAAAAGTAGTTGCCATAGGAATATGAGAAGTGGGTTTCTTCAATAAGCTAAAATCTAATATCTAATTATATTTATCAACACATTATGTTATATTCTTATTAAAGAATGGGATCTGGAAACGTAAATGCGTGCCGTCTAATTGAGTTTTTTTATACTACACTATATGTACTGACTCTTAGTTATGAATAGGTTGCCTTGATGCTTTCAGGAATGGGATCATCACTGGATGTTTTTAGAATGGTAAGATACTGCATTGGCTATTGGTTCATCCACTTCTAAATCCTTAGACTTTCTTCTAACTTTCCATCAACATTTGGTTCACATTTTGAACACATTTAGAAGGTTGACATGGTTTTCCCAATCTCAAATGACTTTCCAGTATGCATAATTATGCATTTTATTTTATCTGGTTGAAAAACCTATAATGTTGAACCTTGTTCATCTGGACTCCTGAAAGAATTTTTGAAAGCTTATAGTGACACAAATGAGAGAGACAAGTTTTCTGGACATTCAAACTGCTATTATCCTTTTTTATGCTTTCATCATATAGAGTTTATGTTTCTGATGTTTTAGCACATTGTATGAGAAAATCCATCAATATTTCTATTTTTAACCTATTGTGCTATATACTAGAGTGCTTCAACAATGCATTCATGTTACAAGAGCCATACTTTCTAATTTCAGGCAAGCTCCAGATGGGAAAAGAGGCAGACAAAAGTCTTGGTAAGAAGTCCTCTAGAATCTATTCTGCTTCAATTTCACATAAATATGCAAATAATTGCATATATACATGCAGGTGTTCTTCTGAGTTCTGACCGCCTTTTTCGCATGAAGTAATTATTATATGGATCGTGTTATGTAGTATCATTTTTTGACCTGCTATACTCTGGAAAGGGGATAGACTCTTAAGGAAAATAACAAATACAAAGATCAAACAGTTTGGCAAACTTTTCCTCTTGTATATTGTAAGTTCCCAATGTGTTCCCCCCGAATTGCACCACAATTATGCAGTATCCTTCCTTGTTCCTTAAACTCAAGCATGCCTAAATTTAGTTATTTAGGGTATGATATGTTTAAAATTTAATTAGATTCTTGTAGGCTTTGATAAAAACGGTGAATAATGTGCACTTCGAGAGCAGTCAAGTATATTATTCTTTCAAGAGGAACGGATAGCTTTTTAGTTGTGATAATGCAATATTTGCAGAGTTACCTTAGAATTAGTTTTCAAAGTTCCTCGTAGTTGCTATAATAACTAAACAGAGATGTCTGGATCCCAGGAACAAGCAAAAAGAAGAATGATGAGGCAGAAAGGTTCTGATAAGGCAAATTCTTACTGGGATAATCTTTGGGGCAAACCAAAAGACTACAAAAATTCAGGTACGAGGATTTTATAACTTTGTTTTGGTATATCATTATTGTTGGGGATTGATAATGTTTTCAGATGCTCAGTAGCTAACAAGCACTAAACAATAGACACGTTACGTCTGTATGTGGTCGATGTGCTTGATCATTTACCTTAGTATGAGTATCTATGATTTTGCTGCTTAGCTTCAAAATGATCAATTCTTGCAGAGGAGGAAGTGAAGGAGAGAGAAAAGAGAGCTGCCGCGGCGGCACGAAGATGGAGAGAGTACTCAAGGAGAGGTGTTGACAAGCCTCCAACATTCAAACTTCCAGAGGCAGGCAAGGACAACTGACAAGTATTTTTCTCTATACCTTGTGTATCTCATTTAATCCACTGTAATTAATTCATCCATTATTCTGTCATAAAATCTCATGAAGTCTATTTTTCATTAGCTAAGCCCTAATTGTATATGCAAGCAACTCTTGAGGTAAATATATGACTCTGATAAGTGATAAATTATATTTATACAGAATTAAAAAAATGGAGAAATCTTGTAAACTTCCTGCTTCTTGAGGAGGGAGGCTGCCATTCATCTATTCCTTTTGCAAACTCAATCCATCGCTTCCATAGTTGCATTGCTCAAGAAAGCGATAAAAATTCATTAAATTGAGGGTTAAAAACGATTAAACCCACTTGATAACCTTTTGGTACACTTCTGTTGACCCTCTGCACTAGTTGACTATACAAGGGATCAATTTGAATCTTTTGCAATTACAAAAATAATTGTATATAGAATGCATTTGAAGAGTGATAAACGGGAAAAAATTCAGTATTAAAGAGAGAGTGAGTCTCATAGTCTTTGCTATACTGCCCTTCGGTCCTTTATAAAGGAGCTGATTGAACTATAGAACCTTATTCCATTCTATCTCTTAAATTATGATTTTTTTTTTCCAAACTAATGTTAATAGAGGTATTCTAAGGAGATAAGGTTACATGTGTTATAATTAAATGATTTGTGTCATTTGCTTTGTCTACTCAAATTAATTAAGTAGCTCCTATATTAAGAATTTGGGGGAGTGTGTGTGTGTACATTTTTTTTTTTTGGTGGGGCAAGGGTTCTACGAACTGTACATTAAAAGTCTCATACCCACATGTTATGCATGACCCCTTTGCATCGATGATCTTGATTCAGAACATTAAGCTATTGAATATAGGCTCAACATTTTTTTTTTTAAGAAAAGTTGAGTAGACGTCTGAATTAAACACCAGATCAGTTGAAATTTTATTTGTTTTATTTAAATTATAAAGTGAGTACGACATACTCTATAATTTTTATTTAAAACAAGATTAAATAAATAAATAAATGCTAATAATTTAACAGATTCTTTCTGACACAGATCATAGACTAGCTCCTAGGCCAACTTTAGGCTTGGAGAGGGAAACGGATTTATCTGGTTTGATTAATGCCTCTGTTTTCATCAACAAATATATAGTAATATTTTAGTTAAAAGCATCTTGAATCGTGGTACTAGAATATCCCTTCACTGCTCATCCACTTGGAATCTATTTCATTTAAATAATTACAATCGAGTCTTCCTTTACTCTTATCTTTTTCCAGTTAATTCGGCAAGGCTACTTTGCTTTGGGCGTAACAGATAGGGCAATTTTAATATAGTACTAATAGACAAAAAATCATGTGAAACCTCTCGTTTTCCTTTTCTTCTGCACGTGACCTGGACTTTGTCTATTTTGCTGGGAAAAAAGAGGGTAAAGAGGGAAAATTACCGGACTTAATTGAAAATTTTGAAAACTTAGCCATATTATTTAAAACTAGTTTGTGGTGTAGAGTGTGTATTGTGATTTGTTATAGTTTTATTCTTGCATTAATTCAGATTCTCCTAATGGTTTTATGGCTTCTTCTTCTTTTTTTTCTTTTTTTGTCAGAGGTTTAATTGCTTGTTCGTAACATGCTTCGGAGTTTTAAAAAATTTATAGATTTGTTAGCTTCGAATAATATTTAGTGCTCCCAATAATAACTATATAATCGCTCAAACTAGGAAGAAGACATATTTTCAATATCAAAATTTCTAGCTCATCTTTGTGATATTTTGATAATCATTTTTTGTTGCAATTACAAAAGAAAAATTAGGGTGATCTACAAATATGAGAACAAGTAACGGATATGGAGTTAAATTATGTTAAGTGATTTGATTTTTTTTTAATGGAAAGAAAAAAAAAAGAGAGCTGATTCTTAAAGATATATTATTAACTTATTTTAACAAAATATTAAGCTAACGTTGCCTATGTGATCAAGTATCATGAGCTCTCAGCACTTAATTTGGTCCTCTGCCGACACACACACAAGGTTTTAATATTTAGTTATTAATAACATATTTAACGTCCCTTTGCTTCGGCAAAAAAAAAAAACGGTCCCGTTTCCTCTTTTTTGCAATATATTAAACGGATTATAAAATTATGTTAATCTTCAAAGAAAATGAATGCAAGTTTTCACTAGAAATTACAATGCACTCTTCAAAGAAAATGAACTGCAGATTATCTTATCGGCTTGGGAGTCCATATCGGTACGGCGGCGGTGGAAGATGAGAAGAAGAATTATTTTGCAAATAAAATCTGAAGCCCTACAACAGACACACACACACACACACACACACTGGTTTCATCCTCCAGTCCCTACGAATTGTCGATATTGGCTTGTTTTAGAGTATATAAAAAAATACAAACTTGGAAGTCTTGTGATAGAGTAATGAATTCTTTCATGTATGCGTGAATTCTTTCAGGGTGAGTAGTTATACATTTGTCTCTTTTTTTTTTCTTTTCTATAAGTAGCATAGCTTTATTTTTTATACGCTCCTTCGCTCTTTTATTATTGACAATCAGTTCTAAAGGTAAGTATCAATATATAAGAAATAGAAGAAATAATAATATGAAATTATATATATATATATATATATTAAAATAAAGTATTCATGATCTCAAAGTCAACAAAATTCAAAATAAATGAAATAGACTTAGACTCCGACTCCTGTACTAAACTAAATTACAATATTCAATGCCAACAGAAATCAAGAAATGAAATATAATTATAAATAAACTAAACTATTTCTATCCATGTGGACTTGGGAATCTGAATGCCATTATCATCAGAATCTTAGTTGACGAATCTAGACCAAAACCAGTGTGTCCTCCAAACCTGGGCCATCTCTTCGATAGGAATGGCCTTAGTCTGTGGAAGGAATAAATAGATGAACAGAGTCATGAACGTCACAAAGACAGCAAAGAAAATGAACAGCCCGTACTTCAAGTGACAAAGCATGGTCACAAAAACCTGCGCCACCGCGAAAGTGAACAACATGTTGGTGGCCACCGTCACACTCTGAGCCGCCGATCTTATCTCCAATGGAAAAATCTCACTCGGCACCAACCACCCCAGTGGACCCCACGACCACTGCAATGAAGGTTGCCACTCTAATCTGTGGTGTCCATAAATAACCAAAAACGAAATTAAATTAATGTATGAGCTTGAACGTAAGAATCAATTGCGTATGTGTTTATAGTTATATAATATATACCTGACATATGAACATTTGGATTCCTCCCTGGAGAAAGAGGTCTGGCCTTCCCCACTTGTCGACGCTAAAAATAGAGAGGACGTTGATATAGCCGGTGATGACGGAGGACATAAGAGAAGTGTTGTCCTTAAAACCAATGGAGTCAAAGAGAACTGGTGTGTAGAACATGATGACGTTGATGCCTGCCGGTGAGTTGCTGAAAGAAGGGGATCATGATACGATGGACATCGTTAGTTGGGGTACGTACTTCCTCTGCAAGAGATTCTTCCATGGATGTTCTACTTGCTTCGCTAGCCGCCATCATGTCGTTAAACTCGTCCATCATCGACCTCTTTTACTCCTCAAATCTTCTCAAGGCTCGCCCTCAGTCGATCATGGAGTTTGGAGTGTCAGGGATCGAGGAAGAAATAAGCTGCCGGTGGTGGTGATGAGTGCAGGCACCACCGCCCCACCTAAGCTCAAGCGCCACCCCCAAATCACCCCAATGGGGCAAACAGATAGTTCAACTAACACATTGGCAATCAAAATACCAATAGGAATAGAAATCTGAAACATAACCTTAAGACTTGCTCTATGGAACCATTTCAGAGAGATATATATAGTGGCACTGACTGTAACCAATAACAACTTATTAGTTACGTTCATGATATAATTATATACCAAATATATACATGAATATATATATATATATAGGTGTATATATGGAGAGAATTATCTATCTATACCTGATTATATTGCAGAATCCAACACCAAAATCAAGTAAAATATAATGCGACCTATGATCAACGTAACATCCGAATTAAATGGCGTTTGCGAAGGCGTTAAACAAAGCAGCGACAAATTAAAGAAGAGCATGAGATGCCACCAATGAGCATAGAGTTTCTGCGTCCGAATTTACAAGTCATGGTGGACGCCACCAAAGAGGACAAGATCAGAGTGCGGCGATATACAAAGAAGATCATATCAGAGGTGAAGAGAATCAATATTATATCTGACTATCATATTCACAATGCTCATTCGTGGACGCATGCATGCATCTAGATTTTTCTGGCGATACATGGATCCGGAGGGAAGAATCTACCCATGGCCAGGAATGAATCCATAAGTGCGGGATGAATGAATCTTTTTTTAAAAATAAAATTATTTTGATAAAAGTTCATATGTTAAGGAATCTATATGTTCTAATAAATTAAATTTGATTTACTGTAGGTTCAAGATAAGATATATTTTTCTTATTATTATCATTTTGACTATAATTTAAATCAAAATAAATATCCGGATATATCTTTTTATATTTTAAGATTTAAATTTTTGTATTTTATTAACAATTTAAAATTTAAAATACATGTATTTTGGAAAAAAAAACTCAAAAACTGTTTTTTTTTAAATTTTATTCCCAAAATTTTTACATTCATTATTAAAAAAAAACTTCTCTCCCAACTCAAATTCATCCTATGTGGCACAAAATGGTGCGCATTTGGTATTATTGTCAACGCCACATCAGCAAAATACGTGGCTTCTCCCTCCTCCTCACGGGCAAACGACCCGTTCCATTCCCAACCATCCTGCCGGATTTATCCAATCCTCTTTGAAACATTCCAAATAAACGCCGTCTTCGAATACAATTTCAATGGCCTCCGGTGCATGGGGAACGATGACTTCACCGGGATCAAGTCCGACGATGACGAAGCCACAGCCGCGGCGGCCGCCTTGGATCGAGTTGATTATATATGGAAATGCCTCTGTTCTGTTTGGGGTCTTCTATGCCTTGAGCCGTGAACAGATTCGTCCTGTTGTCGTCGGGCTTTAAAGTTCTGAAGCACGGCAGCTGCGTCGCCGGGGACGAAGTCGTCGACGGTGCCACCGTAGATGTTGCATTCTTGTTAGAACTAACGGAGGCAATTGACGTAAAGGGTACCTTGGTAGCCGACGAAGCTGCACTGGTAGAAGGCGGAGAGGTCGGCGCCGTTTCTGAGGGCCGCCGCCAAGTTCTCCGTGGCTATCCCTTTCACTATGAATCTGTCGGCCACCACGGATGACCAAAGCAATTAACGAACGTCACCATCGTTAACATATCAGATAGTATCTGAATGTTATGATCATATCAGAGATAAATGCTGGGAGAGCTTGATTGAGCCGAGGAAAAGGCGCGGAGGATGAAGAAAGCTAACGCCGAGCAAAGGAGGAAGAGGGAGGAGGGAGCAAGAAGCCACATTTTTGCTGACGTGGCGCTAACGATAATACCAAAGAAGCACCATTTTCTGCCACATAGGACGGTTTAGGAGGAGAGACTCAGATTTTTGTTTTTCCAAAAACTTCCATGACTGAGTTCTTAGGAGTCAAACTATAAGAATTATACTCTTCCGGTTTTAATTATAAGTGCAGTTGATTTTTTAAAAAAATCTTTAAAAAATCCTAAGAAAACTAATTATTTTAAAATATTAAAATTTATTATTTTTCTTTAAATTATATTGTTTAACTTATGAACTAATATATAATGTAATAAAATAAAATATATGATATGATTAACTGATGTAATTAATTTTCTTAAGATTTTTTTAAGATTCTCTAAAAAAGTCAATAAACCCTTATAATTAAAACCGAATGGAGTGGTGAAATTATAAGAATTAAATAATTTTTTTTTCAATTTTTTATAATTTTAAGAATCATATCAATGTAGTTGTTTGAGCAAATTTTCGTTATATGATAATTAAAAAATAAATTTGGGTAACCAACAACAAGGAAATTCATATAAGAGAGAAAAATATATCAAACGCGAGAGATTAGAGTGATTTTATTGAAATACGAGTGTGAGTACAATAATTTCTAGAAATCTAGAGAACAAGAGTGATTACAAGAGTTACGGTTCCCTTTGACGTCTAAATCTACCCGTATAAATAACTAATCTATCCCCATCATGAGTCTATCCCTATCCCTAAAATATAAGAGTTAGTTGCAACGTTTGCGGATGTTGCCAATCTATCCCAAAATTTCATGCTCGTGGGAATAGACTAGTTCTAGAGCTCCCATATGTCTTTTTGATAGTTATGACTAAGTCTTTAGAGCTGAAACTTCTATTGGGCCTTGAAAATGCCTGTTGTGTTTCTGGACCTATTTTTTCAGGGCCCTATCACTTGTGATAAGATTCGGATAAAGATAAGAAAAAATAAAGTCTATTTTTTTTTACCTGTAAGAAAAAAAATTAAGTTTTTGGTTTTTTGACCCGTAAGAAAAAATAAGTTTTTTTTTTTCAGTATGCAAGAAAAAATAAGTTAGAAGTTAGAACAAAGATATGGAATTAAATATGACTTTATAGATGCTATCTGATTAAAAAAAATAGCTGAAAATTATAGGATTAAAAACAATAGAGACAACGGACCAATTTACATGGAGTAAACTATATTTGATATTTAAAAAAATTGAGTAGAGCGTTGACTCTCTTTTTAAGAGATAGTCATATATTTGTAGATTATCAATATGAGGAAGTAACATTTTTTTAGTGGATGCAAGGAACATATTTTTAATTTGAAAATAATTAAATATTTTTGCTAATGGTCAATTTCAACCTCGGTTAGAGATACATCAGTAACTTATTTTAAATAAAATATTCTCCCCTCTTGTCCTAAGTTAAAAATTGATTTTAATTCTAAATGTAAGATTTACTTTTCATATTTATATATAGTAACATATTGATAATTTTTCAACAATAATCAAATGAAAAAAAATTAAAAGAATTTGAGAAAGTTTATTGAGTTATATTTTTTATAAAAAAAAGTAATAATAACTAAATTAATTAATTAATTAATTATCCTAATAAAATCAAATTAGATACTATAAATATTTTTTACATTAAGATGGTATAGGATAGAATAATAAGCTAATGTTGCCCTTGTGCTGAAGTATCATGTGCGCTCAGCATTTAATTTGGTCCTCTGCCGACGCACACGACACAATAATATTATTTTTATTTAGCCATTAGTAACATATAAATTTTTAAAACTATATTAACCTTCAAAGAAAATAGCTGTATTAATAAGGTTTCTCTATAAATTACAATGCATGTATCTTTTTCAAAGAAAACAAAAAAAGACAAATATATAGATTTGTTCTATGGAACAGATGACTCCATTATTTATACGTATGGTTATACATTTGCTTTATGTTTTCTCCTTTCATCTAGCTATGAAAAAGGTTGTTTTGTTAATCACATTTTCCAGAAAGTTATTAATTTCAGTTTTCATTTGTTTAAGAAAAATGGCTTGCACTGTAAATATTTATATTATAGATAATCAATTCATATTTACAACAAATAAGTGTGACTTAATACAGAATTTCAAATTAATTTGAGAATTTGCACTGTCTTAAACCCAGTATACCTTTCATCCATGCATTAAAGTAAAAGTTTATTTTGCCCTTACGTATAAGTTACATTATCAATTTTTTTTAAAAAAAAATGACACAAAAATATAATTGAAATAGGTAAAAGTCAAATAAGTTTTACGGTTATCAATTAAGATATTGAAGATATAAAAGTAAATATATTAATACATTAAGTATCTTAATTGACAACTGCAAAATTTATTTGTCTTTTATCTATTTTAATTATATTTTTGTATCTTTCTCCCTTTTTTTATATATAAATGTACAATTTTGCTCTTCATTTATAATGCTCAATAGGGGTAAAATTAAAAAACAAATGCGTTAATAACTCTTAATGTATCCTTATATTTATAACAAAAAAATTTGACTGACTGAGCTTATTATAAGAATAAGAATATATTTTCCCAAAAAAAAAAAAAAGAATCAAAATTAGAGTGGCAATTAAACTTTAATATCACCTCCGTACTAAAGACAAGACTCAATTATTTTTTTTAGAGAATAATAAAAAATTCAATTATATACTTTAAATCATTTAAATATGTCATGTTTCTTTAAATTATTTTGTCTAACTTATAAAATGATATATAATATAACAATCCATTGCATATGATATAATTAAATAACTTATTTACCATTCTTAATCTAAAAAAAACATTTAAAAATTCAGGGGGAATATTAAACAACGTGAGAGGTAAGTATTGCCATATTGATCTACTGGAGTGAGTGAGTGAGTGGAGAAATCAATATAATGAGAGGGGATGAATGCAAAGGGGGCGTGTTGTGTGTTATAGACTTGTATTTATCAACTTCTAATTGTTCTTTAATTTTGCCTTTAAGAGTTCAAGTGGGAACCCCCACTCATGGCCACTTATTTATTGGTGGCCCTCTTTTAATTTTCACCCTCATTTCGGCCTCCCAATCATTGTCGCTTTTCCAATAAACAATAAACAATAAAGCCCATGTTTTTCCTCCCTCTTTCTAGGTCGTCCTTAGAAGCCTCTTTTCAAGAAAAAAAATTGGATACTCCCTCTGTTTCTATTTATAAGACTCTTTTAGAGAATTCTAAAAAAATCATAAAAAAGCTAATTACATTACTTAATAATATCATATGTCATGTTTTATTATATTATATAGTAGTTCATAAGTCAAACAACATATAATTTGAAGAAAAAGACAAACTTTAATATCTTAAAGTAATGTAATTATCTTTCTTAAGATTTTTTTAAGATTCTCCAAAAAAGTTTTATAAATAGGAACGGAGGAAGTAATTATTATAAATAAACTTTTTATAGTGATAAATGTTATTTTTTTCTATTTTACCCTTATTAATTGTACTCCCTCTTATCCTTATTATAAAACACCAACTAAAAAATTTCCACAAACTAATAAAAATAGTTAAAAATATTAAATTTGTCATAAATTGTAAGTAATTTTTAAATATTACAGTTGCTAATTACACTAAATTTTAATACTCCTCTAGTCCTACTCCAAGAAAAACCTTAAATCTCATTAACTCTGCTGTAAAATTTCACAATTTTTTAACTCTACCCCTATTTAATATACATAATACTAAATAAAAACAAAGTTAACACAATAATAAATTAAGGATACAATTATACTTTAACATCAAAATTTTAATAAGATGATTTATAAATAGGACCCAAAAAAATATTCTCTCTTTACCCTATATATAGGACCAAAGAAGTATCATTTTAATTATTACTCTCTTCTACTACCTTTATTAAATATGGACAAACATAGGAAAAAATTAATGACCTTTGGTAATAAGCAAGTATCTTATGAAAATGACCAAAACACTTGTTCGTTAGTATCTTATAATAAGGACTAAAAGAAGTAATAAACAAATAGAATTTATTCATGTTGATTATTGAAACTATTTATAAATTAATAATTTAGCTATAATTAATGAGTTAACTAACTCATATTAACATGTAAGAGTTAGTTAATTAGAACTTATGAGTTATGAATATATATATATATATATAACTAGAGTGGTATGAGTAACT
>JBAGKO010000014.1:14951312-14969436 GCA_037177275.1 Acacia concinna
AATTAAATTAACTTCTAATGATTGAGATTTAACATTTTATAATAATATATTATAATCTTTAATAACAAAAAAATATATAAATAAATTTTAACTGGTTAAAAACTCAACGAGCGCATTTCAAAAGTGCAAGGATAAAAAGTAAAAAATATATATATATAAAAAGTTTAAAATGGTGAAGTATTTAGAAAAAGAATATTATATAAAAAATTGTGTTGAGGTTCTAAAAAAGAAAAAAAAAATAACAATCAGGTTTGGTAGAGTTGTAATGGTGCAACAACCTATGGCAACATATAGGGTGTTTAATTGAAACTTAACAGTAATTATGTCCTATCTTAGAACCACTACGCAATTTTTCCAAAATTTTATTCATTTAGATTTATTTATATGTATTTTTTTAACTAAATATCAAATCTCAACCTTTTAAAGGTTGATCTATAATGATGAAGATAGTAGGTAAGAACGATAAATCGAGTCACATCTCTCTAAAAAAAATAGTATTATATATCAATTCATTAATTTATTTTATTTTTTTAATATACTCTAATTAATTAAATAATCTTTTATTAGCCTGGAAGGGAGCATTATATACAATAATGACTTTGGATACCAACACAAATGTAGATTCTAATGTTCTTACAAATTAAATAACATAATACTAATGTTGATCTTAATCTAAAATCTAGTATGTACAGCAAAATATACAACATGATAGATTTTATACTAAGGAGAGAGGCAGTAGTACATCATAGAAACAAACAAACCTTTTGTGATTAGCATGTAACAAGAGACCAGATGTTGTACGTCTCATGATTTGTGTCTTCTAATAAATTCTATAAAAGTTAACACGGGAAGCTTACTTTGTGTTAACATGAAGAGGGTGAAATGATATCGGAGGCAACTGAGTGAGCCCAAAATCTAAGATTGTGTTTCATGTCAATCTCATTATTAGTTCTACTAAACAATATTAATGGATTAATCTCTCTCTTCCTTATTATTTTCCTTTGCTCTGAAACACCCCATGCCTCTGACAAATAAGGCCTACAAACCACACTTTCATCTTCTTCTTCTTCTTCTTCTTCTTCTTTGCTTCTTGTTCCCATCTTCTGCAACCCAGGAATCAGACACGCCAACCTCGAACAACCCTTGTCTTCATCGGAGAACACAAACCCTAGATCCATAAACCCTTTTAGCTCCTTAATCTCAAGCTCCATGCTTGGTCGGACCTTATAGTTATGATGACCCGGTTGTTCCCTCTCTGATTTTCTGTTACCTCCTTCCTGGAAAGAGCTGTTCCTGGCTGTGGAGTCCATGGTTTTGTCAGTGAAAGACCTATTATTAGCTACTTGTTGTCGTGGTTGAGGAAAAGGGTTTAGGATTGAAGCTGAAGATGAAGCTGAAGGCCATTTATCTCTCAGAACTGAGGTCTTGAACCAATACGAATCGAATAGCTCCAGAATTTGTTCTGCTTCTGTCATTGATGATTTCTGTAATGCAGATATGGCGAGGTTGGAGGTTGGAGATGGAGACCATATAAGCAACTTTCATGAGCTCTTTAAAATAATAAATTTAAAATGCTTTAAGTCAAATTTAAACCATTCTAATGAATTGTTCTCAATTTAATTAGAGATATTAAAATCCTGTCAATAAAAAAATTACTAACAACTTACTTAAAAAAATACAAGCAACTCAGCTATAAAATTCCGTCTATCTATCTATCCAATTGGTCATATAGTTAATACCAAAAACTATTTGTATAAAATCCCACGAAAATAAATGAGAATGAATATTAATACTCTTTCTAGTCTGTTTCTTCGTTCCGTCTAATTAAAGATATTCAGTGCATTATATATAAAAATTTGTGGGTCAAAAGTGTCGGCATATAACAAAAATTAAATATGTTTGTGATCATCTTGTAGAATTATTATAAATAATAATTGAGTTGTTATGTCGCAGTTAGTTTGTGAGCATAATTCATTATAAATACTAGCTATAATTAATTAAAAAGTCCACTTTCTCATGTATTACATGAAGTTTATAAAATGAAACATTTTATGAATACTACTAACTTATTAATTATATATTGAATATCTTGTATTTACACTGATTTGTGTTAATTAAAATAATAAGATAATTAATTTGTATTGTCCCACTCATCAAGTTGTGATATTATTATCAATACTTGTTTCAACTTAGGCTTCAGCTGGTGTAAACTTTTTTCTTGAAAAAAAAAAAAAAAAACTTGTTAGGCTGCTTCTCACGAGATTCCTTTGACCCTTTATTTTTAAACCATCGAATTTTCACCAAATGTCAGTGCCTTGTAGTCCATATATGAGACCAAGCAGATCTCTTTAGAGTTTAGATAGACCCATTCAAGCGTGAAGTTGTAAGTTTAAACAATTTGTTAAAAAATAAGGTTAAGGTAAAATTTTACTAACAAAATATTTTTCAGGTAGCGTCTAGTATAAATAAATTTTTATAGGGGCAAAAATTACCAACAACCTATTTAAAATAGTATAAATTCACTAAAGCTGTGAAATTTCACCTAACTGCCATTTAATTATCAGAGGACAAAAAAAAACTCTAATGGCTTTTAGTGAAATTTAACGGTTTTGACAAATTTGTATTTTTTTTTAAAATTGTTTGTTAACATTCTTGTCATTTCTAAAACTAATTTGTGCCATACATCCCTTGATAGAAACTTTATTAGTAAAATTATATCTTAACCGTATCCCAAAAAATATAATGACTGCATGAGTTGAATTACCCTATCTTGGATGCCTAAAATTATATTTTGATATAACTTGAAATAGTCATGAATCCCTGTTTAATAAATCAAACAAATATCTCTTAAACTTTTATTGAATTTTTTTTTTAATTTTTTGCGCAAGTACATGGATATGTTGCAAAAAATAGTTTGATCGTCTTGTTCCTCTGAATTGTGAATTGAGGAGAAGGCCAAAAAAAAAAAACAAAAGAAAGAAAAATAATTGTGAATTGAGGAGAGATTCTGAATTTGGATGAAAATACAGGTTATATTACAATAAGAGTAACGTAACTTTTAATTTATTAATTGTTGACTCAACAATTCAATCTGACATCGTTTGTGTGTATTCCCAGCTTTTCTCTGTAACTTCAAGACATTTTTAGCCTAGTTTATTTGATGTTTTTTATTATTAGTCCCCAAGATTTGCGATAAACATGATATATTTCAATATACTAATTAATTTCTTATCAATTAATCAGTGATAAAGTAAACATTATTGATTTCTTTGGACCTTCGCATAAATAATTCCAATGCAATCAATGTGTAGAACTTTGACTGCGGCCTTTTAAGTTTCATAAATCTACTTATATTTTTTAAGGATTAGATATAGTTACAAATTCTTTTAATTAGATATATAATACAATTTATGTTATGTTGGAATTATTTTTGTCTAACAATAATATGTTTTAGTTTATTATGTAGTTGAACTATATATTGAATTTCATGGATATTATTAAACAAAAATGCGTAGATCAAATTTCTTATATCCATTTTGTTAGGTTCTACAATCACACATGACTATATGTCCTCTTTTTAAATTATAATAATTTAATTATAAATTCAGATATAATAAATAGGACACAAGATTATGTAAGTATGGTCCATTATTAAATGTGTATGATCTTAATACATAACCCAACATTTATGTTGGGAAGGAAAACCCAACATTTATGTGTTTTGTGTTGGTCAGGAAAGTATAAAGAATGACCCGTGTGCGTATCTAACAAAATTAAATTTAAAATTGAAGGTAAAAAATTTAAAATTTTGATTTATAATGATCAATTATTGGTCTTTATGGGAAAAGAAGTAAACTAGAACTTTAATGAAGTTGTAAAAATTTACAATATATTTTCTGGAGAAAAAAAATAATCATGCCAATATTGAGTTATAAAACAATATATATGTAATTAAAAAAGACACAAAATATATTGACCAATTTTTTTTCACAAAAATTTATAAATTATATATTGCCTCCCCTCTGGTCGGAGGATTCTAAGAGATCTAATTACATTAATTTAAAGTATTTAAATTTATTATTTTTTTAAAACTATCTTTTTATATTATCATCCGTTTCCGGCTGGTTTAAGATTTGTTGCTTCTCCTCTTAACACAAATGTCTCCTCTAAGACTCAAATTCAAGGCTTAGAGGATCTAGCAGGGCCTTATTACACTATTGAACCAACTCTATGTTAGTATTCTTTAAACTATTTTTAATAATTTACAAATATTACCTCAATTTTTCTGAAAAAAATGTCAATTATATCTCATAATTTGGACATGTAGTATTTCTTAAAGCTTGTTGTTGATATCATTATCCAATGGTTATATGTAAGTATATTGAAGAATAATGTACTCGTAATAGAAAAATACGAAAGGACGCTATCGATTAAATATATTTATAAATTTAAATTTCATTGTAATTTCTCTATTAATCACTTTCATAGGGCTGCTTCAAGATCCAAACAAAATTAGGTGAATTTCTAGACCCTTTAATTTAAAATGAAATAATCCTTATATTAATTATTATCCCACCCAGTACCCAGCCACCCTTCTTCTAACAAAAGAACAAATAATGCTCACTTGCTTAATCATATCACTATTTTAATCGCAATCACAGGGTTCCAAATTAAAATCCTATAATAATATATTCCTGTCAGAGATAGCATTCGAAATATTATGAATTATTCATTCATTATCATAATCGGGAGAATAACAAATAAAAATAATAACGTTACGTTATATTTGCTATATATATTAATAAAATAAATGAGTAATCAGTTGGCAAAAACAAGATAAGATTGGGACTAATGTTTATTTGATTAATATAATTATAGTTAGGCCAGTGGATTATCAGAGCGATGCAACCAGAGCAAGAAAATTTATATTTTTTTCATCTGAATTTATGAATTAATCATATTATATTACCCTCTGCAACTTTTTTTATAAGGTATTTTTAATATTTTCATTCTATTTAAAGAAAAGTTGTTAACTTACTGATTCTATCTAACTTTTTTAACTTTATCCATATTTAAAACAATGCTTTAATAATAAGTAAAAAGTCAAACAAAAAAAAAAGAGTGACAAGTACTATTAGGAGGAACAATATTGAAAATTTAATTAATTAATATTTCATTTTTCAGGAAAAATTATTTCATTCCATATCTTAATTGTTACGATAAAAATTAAATATTTTAAAAATGATTTTATAAATAAGATGGAAGAGATCAGAAAGCATTATATTATTATGCAATAAGTACAACATGGCGTATATGTCATCCTTATCTCATCAATTCTATCAAGATAAATTGATAATTTCGAGGGCCAATAGTTTATGAATTAATTTGATTCGTTAATCAATGGTTTAGCTTTAAGTTCTTGTCCCATTTTGCAACCTTAAATAATGAGACATGAACCTTATTATAGCCAGAAAAATATACTTTGATTTTATATGTAAGGTGTCTCTGATATTTTTCACACATTCTAAAAAAAACCTTAAACTTTATTAACTTTTCTGCAAAATTTAACAACTTTTTAACTTTATTCCTATCTAATATACATTATACACCATAGAAATAAAATCAATATACAATAATAAATTAAGGGTAAAATTATATATACATATAAAAATTTTCTCTCACTGTCTTATAAATATGACTAAAATTTTTCTTCTCTCTCCACATTATATATAGGATTAAAGGAGTATGTGTGTGTCTATATATATACTACTCTGATCCTATTTATAAAGATATTTCGCATAAATTAAGAAAAACCTTAAACTTTAGTAATTCTACCATAAATTTCTGTAATTTTTCAAATTTACCCATGTTTAATACTCCCTACATCTCAAATTATAAGAGATGTTTAACCCAATTTCGTAGTTTAAAGTGATGATTAAGAATAATAAGTATATTAGAATTGTTACTCTTTTTAACTAAAATACCAAGATAAAAAATAAGAGAGAATAATAAGTTCACCCATCTCTCCCCACCCCTCTCTTCTTTTCTCTTCTGGATAATGATAATGATAATTTTTATGGTCAACACAATCATTAATACATTAATATTAAATCAAGACAAAACTAAAAAAAATTAAAATACAAGACTTTCTTTAAATACTTTTTATATTTTAGAACGGAGTAAGGGTGACAGTTATCTCTTATAATTTAGCTAGGATGAAGAGAGTATATATGCAACAAGAATAAAGTCGTCATAATAAATTATGAGTAAAATCATACATTTTTATATATATAATTTAATGAGATACTTTATAAATATGGATAAAACTTATCTCATATTGTTACCTTATACAATCACTTTCAAATCTAACGGATTGAGCTGGTAAGTTTGATTTGGATCTATGAACACTCTTTGCTTTGATGGATCTTCTACTAGAAAATATCTCATCCATCAAAACACAGTCACATTTTGGACCAAACAGTGCTTATCATGCATTAATTGCATGAAACTTAATGCATTGAATTCCGATCCATTGCTTATGGCTTTTAATTAATTGAGAATCTTTCAAAGATTTATTAGATATTCGTAGTATATACTGGTATACAAATTAAATACAGATAGGTTTATCATGTATATAATAAATTATAGATAAGAATGATCAGAGATATTGACACGGTTCATTATATGGAAATAAATGAAAGTTAATAAAGTCATTTCTCTTTTTAAGAGTTGGTTAGAGTATACAATATATTCCCTCGAGTCTACAAAATAAAGCATTTTAATTAATTCATAAGAAATAAAAAATAATAGTTAACTCATTTCATATGTTGTAAATTGCAATTTTTTTTTATTTTTACCCTTTATTGAAGAATGTGTTTGAAATTTTAATAAGTGGGTAAATTAAAAATAAGTATTAATTATAAGGATATATAAAATTAAAAAATAAACATTAATTATTTTATAAGTGTTACATATTATGAACTTGGCCATTTTTTTAGAAATACTTTATATTGTAGACTGGGAGTATTGTATTACACGTACTGAACTTTAATGTATAAACTTATACGCATTAGACAAATAATAAACTAATCAATAAAAAAAAAAAGAAGAAAGCTAAAAAAAAATCAAATTTGATATATATGATGTATGCGTGTGATTATTTGAAATGAATCTTAAGAATCATATGAAATGTTAGGTAGTATAATTTTCTCCCCGTTTCTACTAACCCTAGCTTAGCTTGCTATATTCTCATTTCTCAGAAATCATATAGAAATTCCAACCAATCAAATGAATTTAAAAAAATTTTGTTTATTAATTATTGTAAAACCCACCTCTATCATTTATGAATGGTCTCATCCATATCAATATTAGTTTATTAATTAGGTATTGTCTCGCACGTCCACATTAAACTAAGCACCCTCTCCCCTTTGTCTATCTGTCATAATATATGGCGGCTCTTGGCATTTCTCATCCCCTTTCTCCTTCTTCTCTCTCACTCTCTCCCTTCTCCCTGGCCACCGTACTCTTCCTTCTCCGGCAATCCCACCAACCCATTATCGCCACTTAGCTTCCACCACACCCTCTGATCGAATTCCACACACACACACACACCCTAACAAACACAAGCGACCACCACTTAGATTCACTCCCAAAACCCTTCCGTCATGGCCCACAGATTCGATCCCCCGGAAGATTCCGAACCTCTACCGGAGACGGGACTGGACTCTCCGTCGTCCGGTGATGATGTCTATACTGCGGCACCGTCTCCCAAGAAAAGGTCATCTAGATATGTTATAATTCTCTCGCTTTTAACCTTGTTTCCGTGTTGTTAGTTAGGAGGGTGTATAAGTATATACACATACATAGATACATATAACTAATTTACCGTTATGTGTTTGTACGTAGGAAGGGGATAAAGAAGAAGGTGCTGGCGGTACCGATCGGTGACGTGGAGGGATCTAAGGGCAGAGGCGAGACGTACCCACCGTCCGATTCTTGGGCTTGGAGAAAGTACGGCCAGAAGCCTATCAAAGGATCTCCGTATCCCAGGTAATTAGGTCACTAATCCTTGTCATTAAGAAGCTAAATTGTTAGAATTAAGCAATGTCGTCAAGTTTATAATTCCGCTTTAAAAGAAGTAAGAAATCGTGAATTAAGGTATGGTCGGAAACCATCTGTTGCCGGCGGCAAGAGATGGTAATGTGAATGCCTAGTTTGTCTGTCTTGTTAGGAGGGTTTTGATGCCGCCGGCGGAGAAATTACCAAATCAAAGGCGGCTGTGCTAAAGTGCGCTTGTCGTATTTTTTTCCTTATTTGTGATCATAGCACACGCGCGATCTGAACCGCGTTGCTCTCACGCACAGTGAACTTAATTATCTTAGCTTCTTTAATTCTTTTCAATTTTAATTAAATTACGCCTGACTTGTTTAGGTTGAATTGTTGAAATTTTCAGTTTGAAAATTTTGTTCGTTATAAAAATTTGATATGCTTTTAGAAATTTCAGATATTTTATACTCAAAAGAATCATTACTTGATTCATCTCATTCAAACTAATAAAATTTATAAACACGAATTTTTCAACTTTTTCTTTTCGTTTTTACCCATCATACTTTCTCTATGAACAATCCTTCAGAGTATTTTTCACGATTAAAAGTATTACTGCACACAATTATTTGAGTGAAATGGCACTGAATTTATTATTGCTTAAAATGTTGGCAACCTCCATAAAGTGAAGTCGGGTGTTCTTTACCCTATTGTTATAAATTAGTATGACAAAGATTGTAATCATTTCGTTAGGCTTTCAATTTTGGACGAGTTATTCTTATTGAAAGAATCAGACATAGTTGTACTTTGTGTTTTAATGTCAGACAAACATTGCAGGTTTTTTGAAACTACCTAGAAAATGGGTGTGTCTAAATCATTTACGACTGCTAGCAATATTATCTTGAAAATAACAAATGAGCATAAAAAATATTTCACCCTATATTTTGCTTAATCATATACTAAAAAAGATTAATTTAAAGATTATCTCTATGTGGGCTAAGAAAAAAGATAATCACCAAAAACCTTTTCTTTTCTTGCCATGCACCAAAAGGTTCACAAGTGAACACTCTAGGATAACAAATTCTAATGCTGGTAATAGATTCATACTGATCACATGTCAATAAGATTTTTTTTTTATAATTATATTTTTAGGGGAAAAAAGCCAAAAAAAAAACTATTTAAACTTTAAAATTCCAGATCAAGCTTGTTGACTGCAAGAGTATAGGTATAAAACTACATTAGAGCAATAATTGACCATTTATTTTTGGAGGAAATTATTGATTTAAAATTTTTAAATTGAAGTGATTTTTTATTATTATTTTCCGATATGTTTTTCATTAATTTAAGCAAGAAAAATGTTGAACCGACACAAATGAGATACTAACAAGGGTGTTTGCGAGTGCGATTGGGAACACGCGCTTAAGTGCTTTTGGCTTCTTTTCGGATTTGATCCTAATCCACGTAATTATTTTATTCCACGATATTTTTTAAATATATTTTCCCATTAATTTAATTTGCAGGGGATATTACCGATGTAGTAGTTCGAAGGGTTGTCCCGCCAGGAAACAAGTAGAGAGAAGCCATGTGGACCCCACAAAGCTCATCGTCACCTACGCTCACGAACACAACCACCCCGTCCCGGCCGGCAAGCTTCACTCCGCCACCTCCCCGTCCTCCTCCTCCTCCGCCGCGACATCGGCCGCTGTTGCGGACGCTAACGACAGCTTACCGACCGAATCGGACTTCAAAGTCGAAACGGAAGAGAATCTCACGGTGTTCGCGAGCCATCCCGATCTAGAGCTCGACGGCGACTCGGCTGTTCTGCTCGGCGACCACCATGGCCAATTCGGATGGTTCGATGACATGGCGTCCACGATGAGAGTGCTTGAAAGCCCGATCTTCGGCGGAGAGTTGGAGGATGTGGCGTTGATGACGATGAGGGAGGATGAGGACGAGTCGCTGTTCGCGGATCTCGGCGAGTTGCCGGAATGCTCAGTGGTTTTCCGGAGAAGGAATATTCCGAGATCGAGCGCGATCCAGTGCGGTGGGATCACAGGGTAACAATAATAGGGCTGCACCTTTTTCTTCAGTCCAGCCTAACTAATGGTAATATAATATTCGCCGCCTGAAAGTCGTGCACAATAGAAAATGGGGAAAAAAGGTAGTAATAAAAATTCTTTGAATAAAATAATATCTTACAGTTCAAGTCTCTACTTTCAATGTTACTTGGTCTTGTACATTTTTATTAATAATATTTATGATTACAGCTTTTTCGTGATATGTAAATTATTGGAATAAGTTTTACTTAACCATGTGTGTCAACATGTTTTGGCATGAGTTAGCTTAATTTTACATTTTTTAAAAACAAACTTAATGTGTTATTGATAGAAAGATAATCATTTTAAAAAATGTTAAGGTGTAAAAATAATCACATAAATTAATTTTTAAAACAAAAATAATCATAAATTTTTAAAAGTGATGTAAAATCAATTTGTTACAGTAAATTAACATTTTTGTATCAATGGTTATATTTGCTATAAAAAAAATTGTGATTAGTTTTACACTTTTGACAAGAGTTAATGGTTATTTTTGGATCTTAACCCTTTTAAAAATATAAGTTGTGAAATGAATTAAATTCATGTTAGTCAAAAGAAATAAGTGAATTATATTTAATATAATTTAACTATTAAGTCCTTTTGTATCTTTAATATGTCATTTCATCTATTTTCAAAATTATATTTCTCAACATTATATCTACTTATTGGACCAGAAAAACACGTATACCTAACTTTGATGTGATATAATAACATATAGAAAACCCCACCACCTAGTAGGAGTATTATGCATTAGGCCACCCTTATATTTTTACAACGGCATCAAATGCAAAATCCTAAACTCAAATCTAACCTGGCAACTAGCAGGAGCCTTGTGCATTTTATCACCCTTTTTAAATAATAATGACATCAAAGGCAAAACCCGTCTCACACACACACACAGTCTTACCATAACAACTAAAGAGAGATATATGTGTACAGTAATCCTCCAACAAATGGAAAGATTTTTTGCATAACTAAATTATTATAATATAATGGCAAGTCAAAGTTTTTAAATAATCATAAATTACTTTTAAAAATGCTAAAATAACTATGAACTATTTGTTAGCCTAAAAGTAACCATAAACATTAGAAAATAGTGTGAAATGGTTAACTCCACTACAATAATAAGTGAGGAATATCAACACGTGGTCTCTTGAACTAAAAATGGTCATTTCATACGGTGCATTTTTTTTTTACTTTTTTGCGTTTTCTTGGGACCTTATATGATTCTCCATTGATTCTTTAGGGCTGAGTAGTGTTACTGTCTAATAATTAGGATAAGACCGAAGCAAACTAAAGGCAATGATTTCAATCTCAAAAGAGGTTAGAAAACAGAGAATCAAACTGCTACTATGGGCATAGTAACTGATGGAAAAATCACAACCCTGGCAAGGCAATAAGTAGAAGCTATGATCCCTGGTAAAACCTGAGCAGATATTTGTTTCAAATATGTCTTCTTAAAAGGCTGTTTTAAGAAACTTAGATCCTAGGATTTTCCCATGTAATACCACCATCGTCCAAACAATACTAAACAACAGTCTTATTCTGCCAAATATAATCACAATTCCCAAGTAAGCATTTACAAAATCACACAGGCCATGAAAATCACCTGTCACAGGAGACACAGCCTTAGTTCGAGCAGCATCCGAATCTCTTGAAAACTGAAGAATCATCTTTCACATTTATCGTCTGTCCTTTCGATGGAACAGACGAAGGGCCTCCTTGGTCACCAGCCTCGACCGCCCTCTTGCTCACAATGCGGTATATCTGAGTAAGAACCTCAGTGAATGCATTGTCAACGTTGGTGGCATCCAGAGCAGAAGTCTCCATGAAGTAGAGTGACTCCCTCTCTGCGAAAGATTTTCCATCTTCTGTTGAGACTGTAACAAGATGTCTCAGGTCGGATTTGTTTCCGATGAGCATCACTACAACGCTGGGGTCAGTGTGGCCCCTCAACTCCTTCAACCACCTCGAAACATTCTCAAATGTTGGGCTACGAGTTACATCATACACAAGCAAAGCACCCACAGCTCCTCGGTAGTATGCGCTAGTTATGGCACGATACCTATTATTAAACCAGAAGGTAACAAGTCAAATTTCATCATAAACTGATATTTGTTGAAAAATCTCCAAAACTTTCGTGAAACAATTTAGGGAAATAAGAAATATGGGCTATATCAAACTGGCATGCCCCAGGACCCCAAGAAAATAAATAAATATTTGATTTCAATCTGAGCTTGCTAGGTGAACTTCAGCCAACGAAACTTACTATGAAATGCAAAGTTGACTGTTGGGATAAAGAACCACTTATAAGATAAATGCACATGAAAATGGTCACTGGAATGGAACAAATTCTTTGTTCTTTTGGAAAAAGGGCTTTTGTTTTCAATCCCATTTTTAACCACTCCTAACCTTCTATTTGTTATCACAGATAGAGTTGCAGACCACTCGTTTTTCCTCCAAGACAAAAACTCCACTTCTTCCAAAACTACAGTCCACTCAAGATATCTGAGAAGTGCCCGTATGGCCCCAAGTAGACAATCAAACACTACCTGGAAGAAAATTCATGGCCATACTTTCTAGCCTGGTTTTGCAGCACTACAGCACTAATTGACTATTCTACTAATCAACAATTACACACACACTAGTATGAAATGGATTAACAAGTGCAAATATATAATCAGATCCAAATTAGACTTTGTCCACAGGGCCAGACAAAGCTGTTTTACAACATTTTACCAAGATCGACTGTCAGCTTAAAGAGCTTTCTAAGCTATCTTTTTTTAAAAAGAAAAAAAAAGAAAAAGCTTCTTTAAGAAAAGCCCACCCAAACCTTACTCAAGTCCATCATTAGAATGTAATGAACTTAAAAATGTTGCCATGCTCAAAGTAGGACATTTTTGAGTTCTCAACATCAATTAATCGATGTCTTATCATAGCTTGGTGCCAAAACTAATGGCAACACGCAAGTGAAAAGGGAGCAATCACAGAATGATCCTTAAAAAGCCCTTGCAGCCATCAGATCACATCCATGATACAAGCTGGATCTCAGATCAAGAATCTCCTAGCAATCCATTAGCTTGAGAGTCCAGACTCATGAAAAGCTCCATGAGAAATCTAAAAATCATTAAATGATTCCAACTTTCGCAGGCAATATGGTTGATGCACAAATATGTGTAAACTGAAGAAATAAGATGTCCAAAGGACAGAGTTTGAAAAGGGTCCATCGACAATTTCTGTTCCTTTCTTGTTCTTGAAATCTTATTCAGAAATAGGAGAAATAAAGAGAAGATCAGGCAAGTTAAATAGAAATTTTTGTAATCATCTCCGACAAAAGATCATGTACTAACATAAACCAAATGTTGGACAAGGAACAAACCCAAGCTAAAACAGAAAAGCCATATTTTTGGATTTTATGTTTTTACGATTTACGAGATAAGTATGTGGGAGGAGTTTTATCTTAGTTTACGAAAAGAGCTTTTGAAACACGGTTTAAGGGGTAAACAAATACTAATGCTATATTTCACATGAGTAACTTTCAGAATCCAAAGACACGTTGCATCAATATTCACTTCAGATGAACTGAGAATCATCTTCTAAAGAAAAGCGAACTCTGTCTGTCAAACCCATCGGGTTCAAGATAAAGTAGTTATAAACCAAACCTAAAAGAAATAACCTTATTAATAATCTAATGTTAAATCACAAGGATAATCCTGCCGTTCATACAACAGTATTCATGACATTTATATCATAAACCAATCCTATCCAATTTGAAATTCATAAAATTTGAAGAAATAAATAAACAACTTGTCGAATTTCCAGCACTAAAGCAATATGAGCGCATTAATAAAAAAATTCACAATCACGATCATAAAATAATCTGGCCAAACAGTCAAATATATATCTAAAGAGATAAAAACTGTGATAACCCAACCAACAAAGAAATAACCTCTCGATAACCTAAAATTAGATCATAAGCAATTAAGCATAGTCTCGTCATCCATTAAAGAGTGTTAACTTCATCAGAAACTTAAAGCTACAGAAATGGGAAGGAAGACTCGTATAACCATATATCCGACTACGGACTTATTACCCAAACTTATAACAAAAGAACACTCCAGCACCAGAGGAATATGATAATTAACATAACCTCAGAAACATAATCACAATCGTTAATAACCACAAACTTGAAGACACATGAATCAATCACAAGCCCATCAAATGAAGAAAATAAAGATAGAGGGAGAAGAACAGACCTTTCCTGGCCAGCAGTATCCCAAATCTGAGCCTTGATGACCTTGCCATCGATATTCAAGCTCTTAGTAGCAAACTCAACACCTATAGTGGACTTAGACTCCAAATTAAACTCGTTCCTGGTGAACCTGGATAGCAAGTTGGATTTACCCACTCCCGAATCACCGATCAGAACAAGCTTGAACAGGTAATCATACTCATCATCAGCCCTATACCCAGCCATAGGAGCGTATATATGTTTGCCCTACTTCTAGTTCTTCGGTCAGAAATCCAAGAAAGAGATGGTTACAGAGTGGAAAGAAGAGAAGAAGAGGTGTGATTTTAAAATATGACAGTGAGATTTCGACGTTATAGAGAGAGATTTGTTGGTTGGATCATTGAAAACTTCACGGATCGCTTAAAATTTGGTTGAGCGTAAAAGGGGAAAACAGAATTTACAACTGTTGCGCGAAGAGCGCTAGATTCTGGGAATCGGGTAGTGGAAACCAAGTGGCCTAATTCTTCTACGTGCTTCACCCTCGTTCGACAACCAAAAAAAGAAAAAAAAAATCCAAAGTCTATAAATACTCCACCATTATACATTTATACCCCATTAAACATTTAAACCTTATAATTATTTTTCAATATATATATATATATATATATATTTTGCTGGGCATCATCTTCAAATTATGGCGATAGAGTCTGAGACTCTGAGTAAGCTTTTGCTTCCAATTTTTTTTTTTTAAATAGCAATAGACTCGTGTCGTGGATAAAATCTAAATCTAAAGTAAACATAATGGGTATAATGACTTGGACAGGCTAGATATATTTTGATAGGTAGGAAGTAATAGTACTTAAATTTATACTATATTTTTTACGGCAATAAAATTTTTAATTGAGGATTTTTCATTTATTTTTTAATTTTATTTTCAAAAATTAGTTTTTTCCAACAAAAAAAATTGTTGCTCCTATAATTGCGCGTGGGATAGAGGGGAGGTATTGCAAACTCTGTTGGTAAACGAAGCCCCGTAATACACGCAAAGAGGACCCTTCCCAGCCAAAAACTGAAATACACTAATGTGAATTTGTGGATACCATGAGATATGACAAAAAGGGTATATTACTGATATTAAAACAAATAAACAAAAGGTACATTACCTCAAATATCGGTTAACTTTTTAGAAATAATGATAAAACTAATTAAATTATTGAGTATTTTTAATTAACTAATATATAATATAATGAAAAGTAACATATAATATAATTAAGTAATTTATTTAGCTTCTTCAATCTCTCTAAAAAAATTAAAAAATCGATTAAATCTTTTTTTATGCCAACAAAGGTATAATATATTTTGACATAATTTCGGAACAATACTAAAAAATGTTAGGTTTTTAAGTTGTTAGCATAAATCTAATTCATTGAACTTATTAGAACCAAAAAGATAATTAAATAGAATTGCATCTCTATTTATTTATTCTATTTTTTTAAAAAAAAAAGGCAAATGCTTCTTTTTGGCTACAAGTGCTAATGTGGTACCCATAGTGGGAAAATAGGGATAACCATATTTATAAAATGTTTTTGCAAATTTTCTATCTGATATGACATCCAAGTTGTAATCATTTAACCATTAGAAATGTACCAAGAAATGTATGCTGAACAGTGTGTTGATCAATACTGTTTATTGTTGGGCTAACCATGTGGTTGTTCAGTGTGTAGGGTAATATTGTACATCGTCAGACTGGTATTGTGTTTCCTATTGTGTTTGGTTACTTGTTGGTATTTCTCTTGATAATATAACAATTGTTGTTCTCCTTGAGTACATTGTTATTTTAAGGAATTTGATTAGGAACCATTCTTGTATATGTGTTCATAGGGAAGCAGAATTGGTGGCCATGTGTGGTGCCAAAGCTTCAATGGCGAGGTCTAGCCCCTTAAATTGGGTATTTTGACTTATATCCCAGTTGCAGAACTCCAGTGAGGGATATGTGTTAAAATTGTTCTTGTGTTCTTGTTGTATTGATGAACTTTTAAATTCTCTTGTTCCTAGTTTAAGTGTTAATTTCTGGGGTTTTCTCTTGTATGCTGGCTGTTTAGGTTGCTTTGCTGTAAAAAATAGTGTAATTTGCATATTTTAATAATAGTACTTCCTTTGTTGGTAAAAAAAAAAAAGAAGAAGAAATGTACTAAGACATGTTAGCGTGCTCATCCCATTAACCACTTCTTATATGCAGATGATTCACTTTTCTTTTTTAAAAAAGAACACTTTATTATTTTTGTTGTGTTAAAAATTGACACTCAATATGTATGATTTATGGTATGAACCACTAAATCCTTCGTTGTCTTTGGTCTTAATGTTTTCCATTTTGACTAAGTTAAACTATCTAAATTTTTGGGTTCTCACTTCTCCTTAAGATTGGGAAAACGGCTTGGAACATTAATTGATCTAGGGGAAGTAACTCTCCCATTTATCAACAAGTAAATCTCTCATTTTATGTATGCTAATGAGCCTAAGCTCATATGGCATACACCTCTCCTTTTGGGGGAAAGGTCCTAGGCTCGATCCTGGGTAGTATGTGTTTTATATATGCTAATATGTGTATGTCTTATATATATAGATTCATGCACTACTACAAATAAATGTTTTAACGTCTATTTTAAAATGTTTTCGGCTTCTATTTTTAAGTGGTCATCTATCTGAGAAATGTTAAAAGTTTAACAAAAAAACGACGGGTTGAAAAAATTGACGTAAAACTTATGCATATATTTTTTTAAAAAAATAGACGCCTATTTGGGCGTCCATTTTACAAAAACAGACGCCTATTTATATTTCAAATTTAAATCTTAGAACTATCCTAACCACTCTCCTAAGCGATAAAAATTCAAATAGAGGCGGATATTATAAAATTATGAACACAATATAATACATATGAATTAATAGGAGCAATATCAAATTAACCGGAAAAACAAAATTTAAAGTCACCTAATGTAATGTAAAATTAACACGAGAAGGAAAAAAAATTAAAGTTACCAGTACCGGTTACTAAGAGCCAAGCGCTTCAGGAATTTAGTGTGCCTTCTGCTCCGGCGTTAAAGTTGCATAGTAATGCAGGCGAGTGTTTAAAAAAGGAGAGTCAGGTGGCCTGGGAGCTTACACAGATAGATGAATAAATGAATAAAGGGAGTATATAAAGCGACTTTTATGAAATAAAGAACATACCAGTTATCAGTTGCCGAGATCCGAGCGCTTATAGTAGTTTGGTGGAGCTTCTGCTTTGAAAAGTTGAATTTATAGGTGACAAGATAATTCATGGTTGAAAAAGGAGAGGCAGGTGGATTGTGAAAAATAGGAGGAAATCGTTGGGAAGAGAGGTGAGAAACAGAAGAGAAGGGACATATCGTAAGAAGGATCCAACAAGAGAAGAAGGAGTGAGATGGAGAATGATTTAACTGAAGAAGAGAGAAATATGGCAGGGGCCAAGGGGACATAAATGTGGCGCCACGTCTATCAGAAGTGTGTCCCTTTAGGCGTCTGTTCCACCTGAAAGAGACACCTTTAGGCAAAGGCATCAAGCCCGTGACGCCTTTAGGGGACTGTTTTGGAAAACAAACGCCCAAAACAGACACATCTGACATCTGTTTTGCAAAAACAAACGCCAATTAATGTCTGTTTTGCAACTCATCCAACTTATTACAATATTACCACCACGTTAGTTTTAACTTCGGTTTTTTTAAAAACAAACTTCTTT
>JBAGKO010000014.1:14972064-14983155 GCA_037177275.1 Acacia concinna
TATCGCAATATATGAGGTTTAATTCCAACTAAAGATGTTATACACATATTTTGAAAAGATAACTTAATTAATATGAGAAAGAATACACAAATAAAAGGATAATTTTAATTTATAAGATAAAAAAATTTAAAAAACATATATGTAAAACCGAGACCGGGATTATCCCAAGATCCGGAAGGGTGATCCTCCGGGACCGAAAAATTCCCAGGATTAAAATCCTGGGATCGGGCTGAAAGTGCCGAGACCGGGATCTTTTAAACACCCCTAATTTTCCTGATAGAACTCTCTCTCTAATCTCTATATTTAAACTTTCCCTTTTTTAACTCTCTTTTCATTTTTTTAGTTACTTTATAACTTTCTCCTTAATCTTATAGATTATATTACGAATAAATCTTTTTATTTTAATAACTATATAATAAATCAATTTATCGTAAATGATTATTTACTAATTTAAATAAGATCCCAAAATATAATTTAGAATGTTACAGTAATCTTTTACAAATACAAAAATTTGAAAATGCATTATTGCCATGAAATTATTTGTCACAGGGGTATTATCGTCTAAAAGAATTCTTATGGAGAAATTAGTAGCAAATCATGTTTTCTTCTTAAAATATATAAGAGGATCATTATTCTGGATTTATATGTCTGATCTATGGCCATATTTTGTTTTGAGTTTGTTATTTATTGAGAAGATTTAAGATATTTAAAAGACAGTAATAGTAATACACCCTCCCATATTTCCTCACAAACATGATTCTTCTTCCTCCTACCAACTTTGTTTTGCTCCCTTCTCTCTCTCTGTCTCTCGGGAGTGACCAGTCCTTTATGGAACAGGAAATTATTTTCCTCTGTTTTAAAGCAACAACATAACCTTTGTTTGACAATGAGATTAGATTACCTTCTTTTATTGTTACACAAAACACAGGAAAGTGCTGCATCTTTTGTACCAGATGCCACATTCGGTTTTTTTTTTCAAACAACTTTCTTTTCTAGTGTGGAAACTAATTGATGGTTAATATTAAATAAAAATAATGCTTGTGTCAAAAATGATAAGTCTTTTCTAAATATGCTCTTATTTGTGAAAAAGAGTATTATGAGAAAGAATAAGTGCCTGTTTGGATATTCTTAAAAAAAGTACTTTTGAGAAAAAAATACTCAAACACTCTTATTTTCTAGAAAAGTTATTTTGACCCCAAATAAACTTTTTTTCCCTCCAAAACTAATTTTTTTACTTTTATCTTTCTTCATTTTTTCATTTTTCTCCTTCCTCTTTCCATTTTATTATCTAATAATATAGACCAATGTTGTAATTTTAACTTTATTATCCAATTTATTTAAAATTTGGTACTTATTATGAAATTTTAATGTAAAAATAATATATATCATATCACAGCCCTTACATGTAATTTAAATAAATTGGATAATAAAATTAAAATTAGTCCATATTATAAAATGATAAAATAGAAAGAGAAAGGAGAAAAGTGGAAAAATGAAGAAAGATGGTTTGGGGTAGTAGAAATTTTAAGGAAAGATAAAGGAGAAAAATGAAAAAATGAAAAAAGAAAAAAATGGAAAAGCCATAAAAAGTAGCTTTTGAAAAAAAAGTTGGTTTTGGAGGAAAAAAAGTTGGTTTAGGGTTAAAATGGCTTTAACAAAAAATGGGTGTGTTTGAGTGTTTTTTTTTTTAAAGTTGGTTTGGGATTAAAAAATAGGTGTATTGGGTGTTTTTAAATTGATTTGACATTAAAAAGGCTTTTGCAAAAAATAGGAGTGTTTAGGTATTTTTTCTTCAAAAGTTGCTTGGGAGTTAAAATGGTTATTTTACAAAAAATAAGTGTTTGGGTGCTTTTTAAATGGCTTTTACAAAAAACAGTGAACATATATTACACTAATAAGTTACACTTTACAATCAGATAAATCATATGTTTTCCCGCACAATATATTACACTACAATTTTTTTAAAAAAATAAATATATGCAAACCTATTTTTTATCATCTTCTAATATGGACTAATGTTGTAATTTTAATTTTTTTAATCCAATTTATATACATTTTGGTATTTATTATTCAATTTTATTGTAACAAAAATTTATATCACATCACAACCTTTACATGTAATTATTATAAAAGCTAATGCCCTTTTTGTTATTTCACTATATAAAAAGCTATTCTGATAACATTTATCAAAATACTCTCAATTTTCCAAAATCAACTTTTTTCACATAATCTATTCTGGAAAAGCCATGCTGTTCCATAAGCCGTTCTCAAAAGTTCAATTCAAATGGGCTCTAAATATAAAATGCATGAAAGAGAATATATAATAAACGATTATATGAGAGATAATTAGTGATGGGTATGGAATAATTATTATAAAAGTATATACTTAATAGGGGTAAAAACGGAAAATGTAGTTTAAATTTTAAAACAATAAAAGAAAGTAGTTTATATTAATGACTAAGTATAAGAGAGAGAAAGTTGATTATAAAAAGGATGAAAATGAGTATTAAGAAACTTAGAAAATTGCATTTTCTGCAACAAAAAGCCGTAAAAGATGGAGAAAAACCTTTCCCAAAGAACCATTATCTGTAATACCATTGGACCCATACACTCCATATATCCAAAGCAAAGTCATGTATGTTATGTCTGCAAATGAAAATTGATGTGTGTATAGTAATATTATTGTTGGCAACACTAATTAAGGCCAATATCATTGCGCTGCCCTTAATAATAATGCTAAAGTAATTAATCTGGTCCCGTATTCTTGTTCCCCCCACCTGCTATGCTTGTATCTTTTCAGCACCAAGAATAATCTAATTCCTCAACTTTACTCTGTTCGTAAACCAGACCTCGTCATGAACAGTAGTATTGATGAAGCTGCTTTTGATCAGGCTCAAGCATTTAAACAAGGTGTTGAAGTTGGAGCTCTGATTATAACCAGAATGAATGCACAAGATAGATGCTTACGCAAATGCGTGTATGACGAAGCAGATGGGATCTGCTGTGAAATGTTTTCCTCCATGGAATGAACCAGATTTTTGTCCCTCCCCGATTTAGGTGATTAAACGTTGAGGAGCAAGTTGTTCTGGGTTTTCTATATATGGTAGGCATATGGAGTCCCACATCGACCAGAGAAAGAAAGGGAACAGCGTGGTTGGCATATAAAAGCGGGCTGATGGAGGAGAAGAAAGGCATCTTTGCGCTTGGGGCAATGACGCAGCTAGTGAGGTTCTAACCGAGGCGCGTCTATTGCTGGTTGAAAACTATTTCCAAACCCCCTCTTGGGCCTGGGTTTAGCTCAGGCTCTTGAGAATTTCTGGAAGGGCTCCCTTTGGGGTAAGGCCCTACAATGCAAGTCCAAATCTTTTTGTTGGGCCAGCCAAGTCCGAATTTATTACTTTCAGCCTTGGTGGAATATATTTGTCTCTCGAAGGAGCATAAAAGATTCGAATTCTCTAGCTCAAATATGTTTCATGTTTATCTATTATT
Source organism: Acacia concinna (assembly GCA_037177275.1). Lineage (NCBI taxonomy): Eukaryota > Viridiplantae > Streptophyta > Magnoliopsida > Fabales > Fabaceae > Acacia > Acacia concinna. Next base: position 14,975,554 of record JBAGKO010000014.1, read on the forward strand.
AAATTGAAAAATTTTAAATTAGTTTTTTTATATTTCTTTTGTGTAATTATAAAAATGTTATTGAAATTTTAACCACACATAATTTAATAGGAGTATCTTAATTATCTTAGATAATTAATAATAATAGTACAAACAACTTACAATAAAAAAATTTAGTAGTATTTTTGTAATTTCGCTATACTGAATTGAGAATTTTTTTTTTTAAATTTTCCCTACATCAATTCATAAAAATTTATTTTCTGTATGTCAACATTTACAAATTAAAATAGTATATAAGGAAGGAGTACTTTCCGCGTGTGTTGATTTTTAATGGGTTGGATGGTTTAGGTGGGAGTGTTGACATCACCTAATTACTTCTAATAGTAAGCATAGCCCTAAGGGCACGAGTGATGACTATTGTGTGTGTGTGTGTGTAGACTTTTAATGTAATTTCTATTCTCTCTTTGGAACACGGCTAAGAGGTTTGTTGTGAAATAACTTTCGCGGCACCTAATCATATTTATACTCTCATTGACCCAGACAAGTTTCCAACATAGACAAGATCATGTTTCTTCATTTTTGGGTTGTTCACCAACATTAACATGGATTTTATGTATTTGTTCTTCTAAGAAAATTATACTTATAATTCCTTATTAATTATTTTAAATTTATGGAATCTTTAAAACTATGAGCATGTGTGATTCTGTATATAATTTTAGGATTAAGTATTGAAAAAAAATATTAAATAGACTTGAACACATAATATTAAATTATAAAGAGCATTTGAAAATTTGAAAATCAAATTCATAATCAAATGGAATTATATAGACTCAATCTATTCTTGCCTAGTTAGCCCAAAATGCTATATTATCTAGCTCTATTTGTAATCTTTTATAGTGTTCTCAATATTTACAAACCTCCTCCAAAAATATACTTTTAATATTTTAAGTTTATGTCTTTCACCACTTTATGTTTTTTTCATTTGTTGTACTATTACTATCAAAACTCTATAATGTAGTTTATTTTCTAAAATCAAATTCATAATTAAATAAAATAGGTTAAAATATGCTTTTGATCATTTAAGTTTTACTGAAAGTATACATTTGGTCTTATATTTTTAATACGATAAATATTACTAATGGAAAATGTTAATGCCACAAATTTAAATGATGACTATGCAGTTAACAAAATATATTTAAATGATGATTACATAGTATCAAAACTAGATTTGATTATTACATGGTATGAGAGTTAGATTTGATGATTTGAGAGAGCTCCATTTGTAGAGTTTAGTTTGTTTGATTTGAGAGCTCAAATTTCAATATATATCATAATGTTTTACCATTAACAAAACTAGTAATGATTTTGATATCGCAATTACCAATACATTTTAACTTCCCTTCACAGCATCACGCCAAGCAGTGCGCCTTATAGTTAATATCATTATTCGTATAGTTATTTTTATTACGAATTTTATCATTTTCAACATAGTCAATAGCACTCCACCTTTATTTCTACTTTATATTTTTTTTTCGATACATGTCTACTCTATATATTTTTTTGTGTGTACATATATGTTGAGGGGCCCTCAAAACTATTTGGGGCGAGTTCAATTCCCACTCCATCCACTTTGGCACACTTTTTTTGCCAATTAAAAAAAACCTTCCCATAAAAAAAAAACCTCACCCACCCCTACTGGTGCTGGAGCTTCAGCTAGCCGCCGGTGGTGCTATGGTGAGGGCACTTTTTCCCTTTTTTTTTATAAAATAACCTAGGGTATTTTGGTAAATGTGTTAACACTTTCAAAATTCAATTTTGTCCATGGTACCTTATCGTCCTTTTGAAATGTTAACATTCCTTTTAAGGTTTTTGAATTTGAGGAGGTATTTCAGTATAATTTTTTCTAAATTTTATTGTTTTATTTTAGTGACATATATATTAATACGAAATTAAAAAAATAAAATGGTAGGCCTTGGTTGATTCTATTTTATATTTTTTTTAAAACATTTTTTAGAAACAAGTTTTGAAAATAATAAAAAATTATTTTTGAAGTGACGTGGCAGTGTCATTAATAGTGACGTGCAATGGTTGTTACAGGTAATATTATGTTGATAGTGAATACATGAAAAATTTAAAAAAAAAAAGAAAATAACAAAAAACTATTTTTATTTTTAGTTTTTCAAAACAACTTGTTGTTTTTTTGTTTTTAAAAATAATTAAGAGAAAACCATTTTCTAAACAAATATTTTATTTTTTAAAACTAGAGAAACTGTTTTTAAAAATAAAATCAAACAAGCTCATAATTTTAGGACAAAAATATATATTATCTTGAATATAACAACATAACAAATACTATGAAACATTATAATAAAAAAAAATACTATATACTATTTTTTTTGCCACATAAATATGATATTTTGATTCAATAAATATATTTCCTTTTTACTAGATAGATGAAATACTTATTTTATTTTAGGGGAAATCCTAAAAAAAGACAACCCAAATATATAAAAGACATTTTAGTGGTGTGAAATGGTCAAATCCAATATTAGTATGGCAGGAGGAATTTAAGATTTTTTGAATGTGGAAAAAGACCAGTGTGCCCTCAGTTAAAATTGATAAGTAGAGAGTGTTGGAGTAAAGGACACTCACGTGTGGGTGGATAAAAATATAGTAGAAGAAAGAGAAAAGAGAGTATACAATGAGAGTGAAGGTTTAAGGTAGATGGTTTTTTGTGTGTTGATTCTTCTTGACTCAAATCTTGTTCTTATTTAATCCTTCCACGTTCATAAGGCAGGTAATGCTGATAAAAGTAGATGCTGTGATCGTGACTTGTGGCTGGATAGAAAACATAGAGTAGGAAGGAAAAACAGAGACATCAATGAAGGTGAAAGTTAGAGGTACGTGAGTGTCTATTTTTTATATCCTTGTTAAATCAAATGTGATTGTTCTGTAATCCTTCCACCCTTATGGGTCAATGTGACATGCTATTGCTGGTGGGGTTTAAATTATATGGGTTTTGGTGGTATGGGTAGGGTTTGAAGTAGAAATAGAGATAAGAATGGGGGAATAAAGTAATGAGATAATCAATTATTGTGTTGGTTGTTTCATGTTATTTGATTTAATGATTATGAAAGCTTGTTCCTTTTTGGGTTGTTGGTGTCCTACGAAAGGTTTCACAATGATGGGTGTTGTGTGGATATAAAGTAATGGAGGAATAAATTGCAAGGCAAACTCAATGGTTAACACACATAAGATTGTAAGATAAATGTTGAAAAACACATTCTGATGTTAACAGTACTTGCGTATGTTAGGTGTTGTTAATTGTGAATATGGAGTTGTGAAAATAGGTTGCACTGTTGTGAATATGATAGGTGAAGTGATTATATGAGAAATGAATTTGGTTAATGCATATTGTGTCACAAATTGAGTGAAATGACATTGGATGAGTGTAATTTTTTTTTTTTCAGGTAGGCATGTAAAATGGCATGTAATGAAGGGTCATCATCTTTAAAGGAACTCTTTCTTTATTTCCATGTTGGAGGGAAATTTATATGCAATGATGAAGGTAGAATTCAATATAATGAAGGCTCCGTGAAGGTGAAGTGCATAAAAGAAGGGACAACACTCAAAGACTTGATGTCAATGGTATCCTCATGGCTTGGTGTTGATTGTAACATGTATGAGATGAAATACAATGTGGGCTTTGATGAGAGGACACTAATAGATTTAAATGATGATGGTGAAGTTGGAAATCTTATTCAGTATAATGAGAGGAGCCGGCATGTCTATATAGCCTTAAAAGATAATGATAATGTATTGGACACATTATATGAGTCACAAATGTAAGTGTAACTTTATTAGCTATGACAGTTGTTATTTAAGATAATGGTGTTGGTTAATAGGTAATAGCGGTTGCTATTTTCTGCAGGGTTGAAAAATTCATGGGACTCTCTCAACAAACATGTACTATATGTCTAAACATTGTAGAAAATAATTACGAGCCACTATCTTATGAGAGTGCTGCTGGTGGACAGACAGATGAAATTGGGGGTGGATGTAATATGCTTCTATGTGGTGTAGAGAGTACTCCCACACCAATGCCATAATTGAATTGTACGAAATGGAGGGATTATTTTCAGGGCAAATGCAATGTTTCCCTCATGCGGAAGCTTTCAAACAAACACTATACAAGAATAGCATTGCATACAAATTTGAGTTCACATGCGTGAGAAATAACAAGCATAACATATCGGTGAAATGCAAAATTGTGGGTTGTCCTTAGAAGATAACAACTAATGTTATAGGTAAAGCTACTCCATTACTGTGTGTTACAACATTCAGGGATGAACATTATCATAGTGCACAAGACAATCTTCAAGTTACTCATGGTGGGAGGTCTAACTTGACATCTTCAATTATAGTTGATGAGGTGAGAAATCACATTAATAAACATCCCAATGAAATAAGGAAGACGTTGCTAACAAAATATGGTGTCACTCTTACATACAAGCAAGCATACAGAACCAAGGAAAAAGCGATGGAGGACGTGGAAGGTAGACCTGAATAGTCTTATATGTTAATACCTTGGATGTATCAGCGGTTGAAGGAATCAGATGATAAGACAGTTGCTGAATGGGAAGCCATAGTTTTTTGGGATATGGGTTGCTACATTTTTGTAATCCCCTGTTGTAATTAATGCCTATTGTCAATGTCATATGTATTGTCATGTTTAAAGCATGTAATACGAGTTTTAACCGTGGGCCGAACCCGCCCAACCCGACAAATGGGCCGGTTTGGGATATGAGTTAGCTCATATGGTCTTTTTTTTTAAAAAAATATCTATAAAATGTCAAGACTCAAGTTCAAAAGTAAGTTCAAAATCCTAACTTTTATGCATGTTTCAAATTTATTTGTAAGCTTGAACTTTGAAACTTAATTTGTATCTTGTAATTTATAAGTGAAAGTCGGCTTATGCCAAATTTCTAAGAAGTGAACTTATTATTTATTAGTTTTTATCAACTTTTTATTTTTTATTTTGGTTTGGTTCTATAGGAAAAAAGTTAACATGTTTTTTTTTTAAAAAAAGGAAGTTTGAAAAACATGGGAAAAAATGGGCTGGCCCGCCCAACTTGCCAACCCAGCGGTTATGGGTTGGGTTGGCAAAATGTGAGCCCATATAGATATGGGTCTTTTAGGCCCAAACCCATATGGTCCCAACCCGTAGTGCGCTAGCTTGAACCCAATGGTCTAGCCCATATTACCAACTCTACTCGAAGACACAGTCATGATGTCACAAGCTCACTGTCATCACAAGTGTGAGGCTGCCATCGCCCATCGGCCATCGGCCATCAACCTATCACTCTTCACTCATTCCTCTTTCTTCCTAGTTACTTCCACATTCAAGATTCATGACCCTGAGGGTGAGGGCGAGCTTCGGGCTTCAATCTTGCCAGTGGGGTGGCTACTCGCCTGTCTCGCTACCAACTTACTACCGAGCATCCAGGCACCAAGATTTCTGATTTGAAGTTGTGATTGTAGTTGAAGATCTGAAGTTGTTAGCCGTGAGCCTGTGAGAGCATGATTACGTGAAGGTCTGAGTGATTGTGATTGCGATTGCGATAATGAGTGATTGATTATTTCTAAATATTTGAACTAACCCTTGTATCTCATCAGTCATCACTCATCAAATAGACTTAGACAAATATTCAAGTTTCTTTCCCCCTCATACTCATAACTCATTGTTAGATTTAGTGATTTCTGATTATTGATAACTTATAATTGAATTGAGATTACTGAATTTTGAATTATTGGAAATTTGAATAGTTTGATTTGTGGTTAGTGATACTGAATTGTGATTACTAAAATCTGAATAAATTGAATTAATTTGTGTTTACTGAATTCTTGATTATTGCCTTTGTTGGAAATCTGAATAGTTTGCATTAATTTGTGGTTACTGAATTCTGAATTGTTGGAAATCTGAGTAGTTTGAAGTGATAATTTATTAGTGATTACTGAAAGAGTGAAAGTGATTATTGTGTGTGTGTGATTATTGTAAAAGAGTGAGAGTGACTATTTTGATTTCTGAATTATTGTGATTAGTGAAACAGTGAAAGAGTAAGGGTTAAATTGTGACAGTGACTATTGTGATTTTTAAATTATGTCATTTATGTTTCTATGAGACTATAATTGATTAGCAATTTGTTCTTGTTGTAAATAGGGAAATATTCTTATATTAATTAGGATTGATTGAGGTATTAATTAGAATTGATTCTAAACGTGTATGTAATTAATTCTACGCATCATCTATCTAACAATTGTATCAATGAAATACAACTTTTGAATTATCTCAAATAACATGGTATCCGAGATTTTTAGAATTTAGGGTTCTAAATTTTTTGGGTATTTTGGAGAGAGTATGAGAGTGTGTCTATAGAAACAAAGAGTGAGTGAGAGAGAGTGAGGAGTTTCTACTGCAACTTGTGGCACTGTGTCTGACTTCTCTTTTCCGGTTAGATCTAGGTGGTGGTACTCATAATTCCATCATTTGTTGTTTGGGGTACTTCTGTCCACATCTGTTTCCCTATCCGAGTTCCTTCTAAATTTCTGATTTTATTTTGGAGATTATTTTGCCATCTACGTGGATTATTCATAATTTTTGGGCTATTTTGATATCTCTATGTGGTCTGATTTTACTGCTGTCTTCAGTATTTCATCCCCGCTTTTGACTTTAATCAGATTCTGAGTTTTCTTCTAATTCTCGTTGAAGTTATTTTGGATTTAAGGAGGGTTTGATTTATTCAGATTTATTTCTCTCTTTGATTTCATGTTTAATTTGGTTGATATTTACTTGGATTATTCTGAATTTTGGGGTTATCTATGGAAGATTCTAAGACCACTACTAAGGTTGTACCTATTATGAATAAAATTATTGAGCATACTGAGCAGAGACAGGAGATTGCTCATATGGCAGAGGCATTTGACACTTCTGACAATGCCACTCCCAATTCACTTGCCACAGGTAATCTTGTACCTTCATCCATAAAGTGGATCATATGACAGGCAACCCTTATTTGTTCTCCACGATTGCTAATGGTTCCTCTTCTCGTATCCTTGTTCTCCACATTTCTTTGTCTTCTGTACTAAATGTTCCTGACATTGTCTTTATCTCCAAGCAAACTTACCTGCCAATTAAATTGTTCTATCTCATTCTTTCCTGATCATGGCCTTAATACAGAATCTCACTACAAAGCACATTATTGGTAGGGGTTATGAATCTGGCGACCACTACTTCCTAGAAGATTGGGTGTTGTGTTCAGTTTCTTGCATTGGTAGTTGTTCTGCTTTTGATCTTCATTGTCATTTTGGTCATATGTCTTTATCTTCGTTGAAGAGATTGTTTCCTCAGTTTTTGGGTCTTGTCTTCTTTAGAGTGTGAGTCGTGTCAATTTGCTAAACACCATCAAGTTCATCTGACACCTCACGTCACATTACGTCCAAAACTGGTTTCAAGTACTTTATTACCTTTGTTGATGACTTTTCTCAAACCACCTGATTATATATAATGAAAACTTGTTCAGAGTTGTTTTCGATCTTTTGCAATTTTTGTGCTAAAATTAAGAC
>JBAGKO010000014.1:14992942-15004794 GCA_037177275.1 Acacia concinna
AAGCAAAAAATAATGGTCCATTTAAGCCTCCCAAACAACCCCCCCCCCCCCAAAAAAAAACACCACCACAAAAACAACAAAAAAAAAAAGGAGAAAAGTTTTCTCCTCATCTCTTCAGCTCTCTTACTCTTTGAAGTTGCTACTAATCTTCCCTTTTATCCAAAAATCAAGATGCTTGGTGCAGAGGATGAAGATATGAGCAGGAGAACTGAACTATTGTCATTTATAAGATTGTTAAAACGATCTTTTGAAAGAAATATCAATTTCTAGTTGAGTGTTTCGGAAAGATGGTATTATTTGTGAAACGGTTATCATTTGGCAAGGATGGCACGCACTAAATTATACAATAAGCATTGATTGGATAAAGAATTAAAATGCCTCTTCCTTTGGAACTCAATTTAGGCTTGGTAGGTTTCTTCTTCTCATGATAGGTTGGTCCAAGTAGTTGGCAATGCAAAAGGAGGCCAACAAGACTTACAGACCAATCCAACATCCTATAAAACAGGAAGTTGATTTAGCCCGCAGAGAACTATATGGTTTAACTATATTTGTATCGCTTGAAAGCTGGCAGTTCATTATTATGAGAAATATGAAGATATTGTAAAAATGATTTGACATCTGAGCTAAGCCTAGCAGCATAAATTTAAAAATCATATCCTGCAAAAAATTTGAAGAAAGCAGAGCCAGCAGGTCAATATGGAATAAGTTTTTCCAGCCACTTGATGCTATAAAAAACTTCAAACACAAAAAGAGTAAGTTATACCTCAAGTAAGTCACAGGCATATATAATGAGTTTCTCGTATGATGAGAATGAAGGCGAAACTTCCAGTATTTTGTGCATATCCTTGAACTTCAAGATGACATCCTCAACCTTTCACAAAACCAAAAGCACACATTTGCATGTTCTTCTTGAAATTTCAAAATCATCGATACACTTCCCTATATGCTAATACAAACTAGCAAAAATTAAAAATCCCCATTATGGATGAGGTCTCAAGTTGGAGACGGATACAAGCTTCCAGAAAAGCAAACTGAGGCAACACAGAAGCACCTCATAGTATCAGGCCTCGTGGAAAAAACCAGCAAAATTAATGATAAGTTCCTCACCGCTAAATTTGGTAGGCTAACAACAAAACTGACAATCAAGTTCGTAACATTATTCGCTCCATCATTATCTGCAACATGAAAGGAGATCTCATTTAAATACATGGAATGAAAAAATTAATTGACACATCCAATACTTAAGCCTTCTGCGTGATCACACTTTTGCCCCCGATTTTACCCTATACACATCTGGGCAGAGCTTTGAAAAACCTAACTCAGCAATTTTAGCTAAATGTAACTCAAGTCAGATACCAGCAAGTTAATTACAAGTAGGTTTTGTTTGAAAAAGTCATGCTTGAAAGGGACTGACATTTGATGATTCTCAACTACTTATATCATGCATTCAGGTTTGGCTCAATTCTGACACATGGGTCAATGTTTATAGATTTGTCAAGTTTTATCAGAAATTTTTTGGTCACTTGTAAGTAATTTAGTAAAGAGTAAAAAGTATCCAAAAATACAAAAACAAAATTAGTATATAATTAAGTCAAATTAGTGTTACGTCACAAGGGAATTTCTTCAGTCAGCGAGTGTAAGGAGGGGTTGAGGACAGACCATGGAAAAGGGGATTGGATCTTAAAAATTTTAATGTCCAGTCGTCCAGAAACCATTGCTTTGGCTGGCAAGTAAATATGGCGTTTTACTGATTACAATACATTTAATAGCATTAAACTATTTAAATCAGGACATGAGGACTTTACAGATCATTCTCGAATTTTTAACTCTGTCAATGTCTACAAAATATCAGGTGTATTTGTTATAATTTAAGGTTAACAATCATCTTATCATATTTTATTAGACGAAATGAAAGTTCTAAATAGGAGCGCAGACTCTATTCTTACATAATAACAAAACTCAAATCCTACTCCAACTAAAAGACAAAACTCCCAACAATAGACTAACTCTTTCCTAGTCTAAACAAAACACTTAACTAATCATAGTCTGATCAAAATAGAACACTCAACATAATATTAAATGCAAGATAACTAAAATTTAAAATAAGAAAAAACTTTAGCGGATTTACATAATTTCCAGTACGCTCCCTTCTTGAAGTTGGATATTCCCAGCTTGGAGCTATTCTTCTAACATTGCCATCCGTCTTCTCCAAGACTAAGTCCAGCTAGAGCTAGAGTGCTAGAATCCCATTTTTTTTTTTTAGTTTTGCAAAGTTGTGGTCCGTCTTTCAAAATAGTGTTTTGTAATAACTCCCATTCTCTTTGGTAAGAGGATTGGTTTCAATTCAAGTTGTTTTCTTATGAGTCACCATTAATTCACGATTCCCATCGCTTGGTTTTGGCTTCTAATTGGTGGCTTATCATGAATTTTCTAGCAAACCTCCTTGGCTTGACCACTTATCCTGGGGTTTTATTTTTTTTGAAAGGCTTTGGTAGCCATATTTAGGCTTTTGGTTCAACCTGATGTTCCTTTAATACCATATAAAAGTTCAAGTTAAATAATCCTCTAAATATATTTGATTAGATGGATGCAATATAACATGTATAGACGATAAAAATGAGAGAAGACTCTTACCCCAACTATGACATGTAACTCTCAAAATAGCATCACTCTATCCTGATGTAAGCTAAACACTTAAAAATATTCTGATCCCAATCAAAACATAACACTTGAGCTAATCCTAAACACATTGAAGAGTTATAGAAAACAACAAAAAACAAATAAGCCTTAATTAAAAAGGAAAAAAGGAACTAAAAACAACTTAAAAGGGAAGGCTAGTGCACAAGGCTCCTCCTACTAAGTAGATAGGTGTATGCAGCTTTACCCTACAATTAGAGAGGCTATTTGTAGGATTTGAACTTGTAATCTCCAGGGTGTAATTTCTAATAGTCTTTAATATAGTAAGTTTCAATTGTCATATTAAAGATAAAAATTTTAACATCATATTAATCCCTGATTGGCATGTTATTTTTAAAGGAAAATTGCAATTTGGTCCTAAAGAAGGGAATTTACGATCAAATGGTCCCGCAAAATCCCGTAATTGCAATAAAGTCCCAGTTGACAACTCTATGGGTTTCTATGGGCTTCATTAACAATTTTACAGGACTTTATTACAATTATGCGATTCTGTGGACCATTTGATCATAAATTCCCTTCCCTAAGACTAAATCACAATTTTCCCTATTTTTAAGCATACACTGCTGATAAGAATGCAAGATACAAACACAAATGTACCAAATAAAGTAATTTCCAATAGTCCTTAATGTAGAAACTTTCTTGGAAAATCGCAAATCCTCACAGTCCAAATATAAATTAGTCCATCAAAGTATGTCTGTGTGTGGATATACTGAGATATGCAAAGGAAATCAGATTTGTTTTTCCTTCTTTTAGAAAGAACCACTTGTGACCTCTATCGCTATAAATACAGGTGCTTAAATTAGACTTCAATATCATAGCCGTACCACAAATTTTGAAAGCTGAAAGGAACTTTTCTGCATATGAGTCCAAGCATAGCCTTCCCAATGATCTAAAAATACTTGCTACATATTCTGTAGATGGAAGCTTTGTTACGTCTAAAATTTCCAACAGCTGTAAAAGCCCGTCCTTCCAATCACTTTCACAAAATGCCAATAAATAATTTTCTGTAACATGAATTGAACCCGGTTAGACTCTATAGTACAACACAAGAATAAAAATTTCAAGTAACTTGATTTCAGGACATAGAAAACAGGATTCTTCCAGTTGTATGTCAGTGGACATGCTATTAAAACACAAAAGTCAAACTCAACTTTATACTAATGACCTTAATTCCCACAATGCACTCAGAATAATTTATATCAAAGATAATTTGATAGAAAGAATACTTTACAACTTTTGGAGGATATATCCTCATAGCGGAATGTGACAGAATATAATACAGCAAAAATTTCATTTACACAACCAATCAGCAAGTTTCTATTAGAGCTCAGATTTGAGTAAAGATAAATCTGCTTATTGCAATACAATGGCAAACAAACTCATTTATTGCGGTTATCCACACAGACCATGTCACATACGATTTCCACCTCATGCCAAGAAGCATCACATCTAAGCAGCATGAAAATGTCGTCAAGGACATTCTCCTTGATTTTGCAAGTAATTTAGAAATACTTATGTGTTCCTCACATCTGTTTTGGCTAAACGTTGACCAACATATTAAGGAAAAAAGGTTGTGGAAGCACAAACCAAGCCATAAAAAATGCAATGGAAAATTAAATTTCCCTACCTCCTAAACCAGAAGAATCTACACCATCATTGACTGCAATAGAGTTGCAAAGATCCTGAATCTTTTTTTTGTTCTCAACTCTAAGCCATAACATCATTTCATAGTAACCCAATCTTGAAACTGAACTGGGATTCTCATCTTTGATTACCTCACAGAATAATTGAAATTCTTCAACCATACCCATGTCAATTAAATACACAAGAAGAGGGCCGTATGTTTTCTCTTGTAGTTCATAACCTTGTTCTCTCATTACTCTAAAAAGGTGAAAAGCCTTGCTCATTTCTTCAATTGCCACTTCGTCATCATTGGTTTTCCTGGCATTATTTATGCATACTTCTATTAATGCATTGTATTCTTTCATGCCTGTTTCTCTTCCTAATTTACCTAGAACTTCCACAGTGGCTTTTGTACCCAGTTTATCTGCACAGAATTTAACTACCCTTTCAAAGCGGTTTTCCTGTGTGTGTTTAAAAATCCACTTTTTCTTTCTGTCGCGAGTCTTCTCCTTCTGTCGCTGTGATGTACTCCCACCAAATGGGTCAAGTCTCCATGGTACATCTAGTGCAATTTCCAATTTTTCTACATCATCTCCTGATCTCTTGACCAACTGACCATCTGCAAAAAGGAGTGCATCAACTTCTGAAGAAAGAAAAAACAAGTTTAAAAATAATAGGGGGAAGACTAAATATGTGTAAGCCAATGCACTATGTTTTCTTTAGATGGAATAAGCCAACACATCTTTTATCTTCAGCAAAATTGGCCAATGCACATCTTAGTTGCATCACTCTAAAGTAAAGTACCAGGAAATAATGCTGTAATTCAACCAAGACTACCGGGTCCATGAAAGAACTTTTGATTGATACTTATTTGGTTAAAAAGTGATATCTAATAATGCGTCTGGCAAGCTTCCAAAGAGAGATTTCCCCTTTTTTGTTATTTTGTTTTTTTGTTTTTTTTTTGAAAGAGGGAGCCCTGTCCTATATAGTGAATATTGGTAAGTGTAAATTTGACCTCTTAAATTTTTACCCCCAGCAGTAACAAACTGGCTGCCAGATTCTGAAAATAGAAGATAAAGGACGGACAAAAATAACAGTTTCTCAAAATTACAGTTATTCACATTGTCCAGCTTCATCTATATTCCTTGTTAGCAAAGATAAAATAAGGAAATCTTGCACAGTAAAGTTTAAAATTACACTTACCGCACAGTAAATTACTAATCTGCTCAGTGTAGAGATGAGGTGAATTCTCTGCAGCAAAAATGTCTGAAACATAAGATTTTCATACATACATAGCCCAACAAGGCAGAAACCTGTATTACAAATGGGCAAGAAAACAAATGAAACTAAGAAATTTTATCTCAAACCTCAATATTCCACTTTTTCATCTTTATAATGATGTGCACTTGTGCAGTAACATAATGCAGATCAATTCTTAATTACCCAAAAAAATGTGTACAATTAGGGCATGCTTAATATGAGTGAACTCTTGAGGGAAGTAAATGCAAGTAGGAGTGAAAATTGAACATCGATTACAATTAAATTGAACATCTTGACATACTACACATTTTTGTTTGTCTCCCTGAGGTTTTCCTTAACATTCTTCTTCCATTCAAGGGGATATACTCATTGGGTTATATACCTGAAACAGAGGGTTGCTCAAAGTCAAGGTCTTCACGGCTAGAAGGATTGTGTTCACTGTCAAGTTCTGAAAAGTCATCTTCCGAAATAGACAAGGCTTGAGGAAAGGATTTCATTTTTGAGTAGTAGTGGATTTGACCTCTTGAAAGTTTTTTCTCTGCTTCACCAGATTCTGAAAATGAAAAATTAGCACTTGCTGAAAGAAAAAAGATTTCTTTTCTCAAAGCAACATGTATTCACAAACTTCTGTTTCATCTACTGTCCTGATTGGCCATGAAAAAAAAGTAGAAAAACCTCTCATACTACACAGACATGTACTGCACAACAAAGAAGAAATCTTCTTAGATACCCAATTAGGTGAATTTTCTGCAACAAAATGTTTGAAAATGAGATTTTTTTTTTCCATATAAGTTGCCCATCAAGATAGAAACATGCATATTATGATTGGTGATAAAATACATAAAACTAACAAATTTTCTGCAAATATCCATATTTCACTCATTGAGATTTATTAATATACAGAAGCCCCATGCACATTTAGGTCGTGCTTAATAGGAGTGAAGATAAATCTTGAAAAAGCAAAAGTGGGTAGGAGAGAAAATTTTAAAATAAATTTGGTGATAATAAATATCTTGGCATACTGTAAGTTTTTGTTTCCCCTCTTGGGTGTCCTTTTCAATTCTAATTTCATACTCACTGGACTACGTACCTGAACAACAGGGTGGAGTGTAGTCAAGGTCCCTGGAGCTTGTAAGCTTAGGCTCGCCATCAAGTTCTGAAAAATCTTTCAAAATGGATGCACTTACAGTAGAAGACTCAAATTTCGCAAACTTTCGAACTCGACCTCCTGGAATTTTCTTTCGATCTGTTACAAAAGAGAAGCAATCACTGCCCGGGAAAAATAGTATTTTTTCAAATACCAGATATTTACTATTTCCGGCTTCATCTACGGCCTTGTTGAGGAAGAATGGGAAAAGCATTTCTTTCATAAGTGAAAGAAAAAAAGATACAAACACTCACCAGACAAAATAGAAGAAATCTGCTTAGATACCAGGTCAGGCAATTTCTCTGCAACAAGACGTTCGAAATTTGAGAATTTGCACATAAACTACCCGAAATGACAGACTAATATTATGATTCCCGTGAAAACAAATGAAAATAACAAGGTTCGTGGTAAACCTCAATCATTCACTCATTGAGCTTTATAAATGTACCCAGTAACGTAATGCAAGCCATATTTTAATCGCCCGGGAACCATTTGCACATTAATGGAGAAATTAACAGTATGGAGATAAGCATCGAGCGAGTGAATGCGACAAGAAGAAGGAGGATGAACATTAAAATTAAAAATACCCAGTAACATAGTGCAGACCATATTTTAATCACTCGGAAACGATTTCCACATTTGGGGCTTAACAGTATGAAGATTAGCCTTGAACAAGTAAATGTGGCCAAGGGGGAAAAAAAAATTAATCACAATAAATACAATGACCTACTACAAATTTTTCACTCCCCACACCCACACCGGTTTATCTACCTGAATCAGAGGGACGTTCAAACTCGAGAGCGTTGCGGGTTGAGTCAGAATCGTCATCAAGGTCCGAAAAAACATCTTCATCAATGGATGAAGCTAGAGAATACGATTGGGGCTTAGAAGTCTTGAGTTTTACAGTTGAAGAACGGAGAAGACCACTCAGCGTACAAAGGTTTCTAGCGTTGGAGGCACGCATCTAAGCTCAACCTGAAAACGAACTGGCTTTCTTTTACTTTGCTTACCCCTTTTACCTTCGATTTCCCGCGTTTATGTTCCTTCCCCTGAACTTATGACCGGCGGGCCACACTGAATCGACTGGACTTGGCGGCGCGTCACCTCACCTGCTCCAACTGCTGCTAGAAATTAGAATCGTAACTATTTTTTACGTATATTATTTTATCATTTTCAACCCTTAATTATTTTTGGCCAATATTTTCATCTCTTTGATGGGAAAATTTTAAAAAAAGATAAGGAAAATAGAGAAATTTTAATTCAGTGCACCAAAATCGAAAAATTTTAAATAAATCTTTTTATAATTTTTTTGTTTAATTACAAAAATATCACTAGATTTTTAACATCACGAGTAGCATAATTCATAATATTAATATCTAAATTAATAACACCAGGTACTATGTATTTATGCTGTAAGTTATTTGTAGTGATATTATTAATTGAGATACTCTTGTTGTGAATTAAGATATTTGTGTTGTTAAAAATTCAGTGGCATTTTCGTAATTATGTAAAAAAGTACAAAAAGATTGATTTGGGATTTTCCGATTTCGCTGTACTGAATTGAGATTTTCCTATTTCCCTTATTTTTTTTTTTTGAGATTTTCACTAATTTGATTGATGATTTTTTGGTAAAAATATTGAAAAAAGATAAATAATAACCCTCTAAACATTAAAAATCTTAAAAGATGACTAAAATTTGGTAAATGATAAATGAAAGATTTTAATCAAAATTCAACATAGAATAATTAAAACTGAGTAGATAATGACTAAATTTGCGTCATCTTTCAAAGTTTTTAATATTTATAGAGTATTTATTTTTTTTTTCCAAAATTTTTTTCAGAAAAAATACTATTAAATTAAATAACATTATACATTGATATAATAAAATTCTAAAATCAATAAGATGCCTATATCATCAAGGGTTTTTTAAACATTTACTGTGGAGGAAAAATGGGAAAGGGGAAAAGTAGGGAGAATGTAAGAATTAAAATTGCATTTTCATTGGCATTGATCAGGAAAAAGAAAGGAAAAAAATTCTAATTTAATACTTTATGAAATTCTAAACAAAAAAAGGTCTGTTAACATATCAAAAAGACATTAAGGTATCATGGACTAAATTAAATTTTTTAAATTGGCTGATATGAACAGTGGACTTGTGAGTCCCATTACAAATATTGTGAATCCCATTACGAATTATGGCATTTTCGCTACTGTCCACGTCAATGGTAGATATCTCTCTCTCCTCTGTCACTTTGCGTCAGTAGGTGTCAGTATCATTAGGATTTGTAAATCTCATTACGAGTCTTATAAATTCTATTACGAGTCTTAGTATTTCCGTTACGGTTCACATTAGTCCATTTGAAAAACTCAGTTTAATCAATAGTATCTTAGTGCCTTTTTAAAATGTTAACACAGACATTTTTAGATTTTGAAATTTTAGAAGGTATTGAATTGGAATTTTGCCAAAATGAAATGTCATCTTATTTCTATGTTTTGTCTATTATTGCATGACTTTGCTTTCCTTCTATTTGGGTTTTTAGACTCTATTAGGTTTGTTGTTTTCTCAATCTCTCATATGTAGCTCAACCATTTTAATATGTAATCATTTTACTTTGTTTATTTATTGAATTTGACATTTATCCCAAAAAAAAGGGAAAAGATATGGGGAGAGAGAAAATTTGATGAGGGCGAAGATTAAAAAAAAAAGAAGATAACAGGTCCCCCCCCAATTTGTATCCAAAAAATTATAATATTTTATAAAGGAAAGTAGGAAACTTTGCTTCAAAGTTGCCTCAAATAATATGTATTATTTTTAATTGGAGAATTTATCTGTAATTCAAATTAATCTAGAACAAGTATTTAACAATGTTACATTCTCAAGGTCAAACGTAAGCATACAACTTCTTAGTCCTTACCGATTCAACTATGAGTGTTTTGAAGTATTTTGTTTTTTAGGTGAAAACGTTTTGTAATTGGAAAAAAACAAATGATCAAATATTATTTCTTTTTAATAAAAAAGCAATATTCATTAACAAGCTAAACAATGTCGAGCCCATATTATTATTGGGCCCATGAAGTTTAACTAGTGGTTTGAGAGATTGCTCATTTAACGGGCCTGATTCATGCCATTGGACTATAATTTTTTTGACAAAATTGCCCATGAATCCCCATTTAAAAACTTATTCGTGTTGTAAAAAAATCATTTGTGAAATGAGGACTGAAACAATAAAAAGGCGTGAGGTCCTTGAGTGAAAAGAATTTTGATAATAGAAAGACAAAATTACCCTTGGTAAAAATATTCCCTTATATTGTGTAACATTAATCTATATGCCATCTATATATCTTCCTATATGCAATCCATCTTCATTGTGTTGCAAAATTAGTCCTTGACATGCAAATAACGTTTTGTGCAAAACATCTTCCCTTATATTGTGTAACATTAATCTCGTATGCAAATAATGTCTTTATGGCCAAAGCAAGACGATGGCATTGTTTGATGCTGGCTTATTTTTGTAGATCTTCTTCTAGATCTAATAGAGTTGGGGTTTTAGCTCAAATGTTTGCTTCTATTGTCGTTCGTGGGTCTTCAATATATAGATTCAAGACATGATTTTATATTTTGTTTTTGAATTCGTTCATTGGTTTTATATGGTTTTGAGATTTTCGAGATGGATTTGTTTCTGGATTGAATTGTACTATGTATGTTTGGAGATGATGATCTGATTCCATGGTTATTCAAGTTTGAATCTCGTTTCAAGTTCTCTAATGAAATTGGTGATGTTGGAGGAGAATTGTTTTCTGATGAATGTCTAGTTCTTGAGGAAATATTGCACAAATGAAATGTTTTTATTAAGTATAATTTTGTCATCTTCTATCACAATCATTTACACTAAATACCTTAAGCCTTTGCATGCTCTCAGATCCCATTTCATAAATAAATTTCTTAATTAGGAATTTATGCGAAAATTTCCCCTTTTTTTCTAAAACAATTCGATTAACTTTGCTTATCTATTGACCTTGTGGCTAGATGAGGGGAAAAAAAAACAGGTAAAAATAAGCCTTTACATGCATATCTCATGTTGTCCAGTACATGTTGGTGGCTGATCTCGAGGGATTTTATATACTGAGAAATATTTTTATTTGACTTAAAAATATTGTTGAAATAGATAAAAGACAAATAAGTATATTAAAATGTTAATATATATATATATATATATTAACAACTTAAATATCTATATTAACAACTGTAATATTTATTTTATTTTACCTATTTCAACGGGTATTTTTCTATCTTTTTTTTCTAAATTTAATTAACAATTATGATATATAAATATTATATATGAATAAATTATATAATATAAAAAAAAAACTAAAATATCAACATCCGAAATCAAAAGAAAATCTTATCTGAATATTATATCGTGATAATTTCATGTTTGTGATTATTCTGCGTATAGCAATATGCCTTCGTTAATATGAATATAGATAACAAATAGTTTATTCCCTATGTTTAGTTATTTATTTGTTTTATCAAAATCGTTGAGTAAACTTATGGTGTGTTAAAATGTTTGGTTGTGTTCAGTGAAAATTCTGATCGGACTGTATATTTTTAATATAACTAGATTGTAGTACTCAATTTTGTCAAGATAATGGAGCTTTAATATATTATAATTATAAGGGATGATTAGAAGGAAAAAATGTATAAAGGCTGATTAAATTTTTTTATCTTTTGTTACGTTGAAAGGTTTTGAATGTTATGAATATAATATTTGTGAACGTGCATATCTCATTAATTTTTATGATTATGGAATCTCATTAATTGTAATTAGAGAGTTGTGCCCATAAATATAATTAGGAATATGTTATGTATTACAAGTACAATTTACAAACAACTTTGACACTGAATGAGAATGATTCTTTCTTGTTTTCCATTCATTTCGTTGTCAGCATGAAAAATTTAGGGAATATATACTTCTCTGTCGTTATCTTAAAGATTTCCTTTACTTTCTTTTATTGAATCTTTATTTAATCTTGATTTATCTAAGATAATCTAAGGTCTTATATAAAATTATAGAAGCCTTTTTACCAATTGTTTTTTTACCAATTGTTTTAAACATCGGTTTCA
>JBAGKO010000014.1:15013480-15041221 GCA_037177275.1 Acacia concinna
AAAATGACCATATATAAAGATGTGAAACTTTAAGCAACATACGTTCATAATATATATGACGATTCTATAAAGAAACACTATATAAAGTAAACCAATATATGGCAATTGTTTAAAAACCGCCATATATAATTGGAATATATAGTAGCTTTTCGTTGAAAACCCATGATACATATAATATTTGACGGTTGTTTTGAAACAACCGTAATAGAAATGCCTTTAAAAATCACCCCACGAACCCTATTTTCACTACGCTTTTAGACTCAGCAAATTTCGTCACCCTCACTCTTGTCCACTACACCCTACGCACTGGCTACTTTTGGCATACCCTCCTGAATTCCCCTATCGTTCACGCTTTCCTTCTTATGTATGTCTACTGTGACGCGGTCTATCTCACTGTGAACATGCTAACTGGTAGATCTGATTTGTAAATATAAATGGCAGACTTTGTGTCAGTTATGTTGTACGACAGTACTGTTATTTCTTTAGAACTTTGTAAGTTTTGCAGTGAATCGCATAAAAGTAAGAACTTTCTACCTTTAAGTGTAGTTATCATAAAAAATAATCGTTTACTGCTGAAATTTTGATGAATATAATCGATCTATTATGGGTTTTGTGTTGTATACTACATATGTAACATACCCAATTTCCATCACAAAATATGTCTTGTAAATGGAGTAAATTAAATGGAATAAAATGGTGCATTTTGGTACAAGAAAGATGGCCAAAGTATTTTTCTAAATTATGGAATAGGGCTGGTGGCAGTCTTGTTGCACATCACTTTTACCTAAGCTAATGATGTCCAAACATTATAAAAATGTTCTAGTCTAAAGTAGATATGTCATAATATGTCATTTGTATGATTTGCATGTATATGTTAAGAGATATTAATTTTTGAAATTTGCCCAATAAAATTTGTCAGTTTCAAGAGCAATGCTCAAAAATGAATTTTTTCAGAATTTTCTGATTCCAATTGATCCAAGAAAGTATTTTTCCCTAAAAATAGACTCAATAAGGGACATTTGGGCTTTGGAATAATCTCAATTGAATATTTGAGCAATTACATATGAATTTTCAAATTTGGGTGAAAATTCTGTCCAAAAATCCGAAAATTTAGAAAATGTAATGGCATGTTGGTAATTTTTTGCTCATCCAAGAATAAAGAGAGAAGACTAAATATGATCTCAACAGCAAGATAGGGATGCCAAAATGAAGGGTCAAGATTGGCTCTTGAAAAAGGAATATGACAATTAACTATTTATATTTGAGAGGAGGTGGATTTAAGTGAACTATCCAATGCCATTAATCACATGGAAGAAAACCTTTAAGTCTTCATTATTGGCCTCATTTACAGACATCTTGTGCAGCCAAGAAGAGAGTGAGATCAAAAGAAAGAAAGAAGAGAAAGAGAAAAGAGAAAGAAAAGGAAGTGAACCAAGAAAAACAAGGTGAGTTTAAGGGTAAATTTCATGGTTTCTTTTCTTGAATCTTCCAAGTACCACCTCTAGTCTCATGGACACTCTTATATTCATGTGTAGTAAGAAGAAAATCAAGAGAAACAAAGGCAAAAGATTCAGTTTTGGTGAGCTAAATCAAGAAGACAAGAGGTAACTTCCCAAATATTGTATTATTTGTTGATTCTTGTTGAGTTGTGTTTGTTGTTGTTGGTTGTGGTGGATATTGGTTGTTCTTGGCTGATTTTGTAATTTGGGAAGCATAAATCCTAATGGGGAGGTGCTGCCTAAATTTCCATTGATATTATGAAATATGAATTAGATGGTTTAAAGAAGTGAATTAGGGAGTAGGAATGGTGTTTCATGGAATGAAGTTTAGAAAATCAATCTTTCCCCTTTGGCTAAATATTTTGGTCTAAACAGAGCAGTGGGAAGGAGTTGGAATTTGATGCTTCCATTGTGTTTAAAATGAAAAATTGTGTAGGGTAAAGGTAAGAGCATGAAATTGGGAGTATTAGGATAAAAACTGATACTTTTGTCCAAATTGTGCCCAATTTCAAGGGAAAGGAGTTTGAATTTGGCAATCCTGAGCTCATAAATAAATTTAGGATGCAAAATTGTGTAGGGGTAAGCCAGGTCATAATTTTTAGAATGATGGAATTATACTGGGTATAAAAGGAAAGAGATTAGTACCCCCAGAGGCAGTTTCGTAGATAGACATTTTATATGAGGTTAATGAATAATAAATCACTAGATGCACTAGGTCCTAAGTATTTAATGAGTAGAGACTCATTGTTACACATATGGATTTGTAGGATATGATATTTTTCAGGGTAGGACCAAAAAGCTGGGACGACTATCAGACACGGAAAGGATTGCAGATAGCAACTCTGTCTTTTATAATGTATTTGATATGCTGCATGTATTGTATGCCATACATGAGACTGAGATGCAGGGACGCCCGTTCCAAGATGCCAGAGACAGTGTGACTCTTTGGGTTTATTGTTAGAATGAGACGAGCTGACGCCCATGAGACGGTGTAATCATTTCTGGTTCACCATGAGACTGAGACGATGTGACCAATTCCAGCTCATCATTGAACTATGACAAGTGGATGCCTATGAGGCTGAGGCGGGGACACCCAAGAGATGGTATGACTGTTTACAGTCTAGTATTAGACATGAGACATGCATTGCACCTTATATTGTTATAATGAAGATGACTTGAACACTGCATATGTTCCAATGATGATATTGATGACTGTGATATGATGATGTGGATGGTTGTTTTGCATGTTTAGTATGTTTGCATTTATTATGAATGATTTTCTGTCGCTACTAAGATTCATTTAAATCTCACTCTTTTCCTTTAAAATTTAATTTACCCAGCTAGAAGAAGTGGATATCATGGCAAAGGCATAGAGACCGAATATTGTAAGTTTAAGTCCCAACCAGCGGACAGTTTTTGTTTAGTTTAGTAATTTTAGTCTTGAACTTTTAAGATGATGTACATATATGTATGTGTAGTTACTAAAAGTGACAACTTTAATTAATTTGTTCCCAAATTTTTCTTACTTATTATGTTTTACAGTGATTGATTATGTCATCATTTTTGTTTTGCAATATATTTATTGAGCTCCCCAGATGAATCTTTTTTCCTTTTAGGATCAATGTATATTGTTTCAGATGATTTAATCTAATAAAATCATAAACAGGTGGACATTGATCCCTAGAGGACATAAGATTCTTTGGGGGGCTTAATATAATGATCGGTCTTATAAAACAAAAAATGATATATTTGGTGGTTGTTAAATAAAAACCACCATATATATATGGTGGTTGTTATTAAAAAAATCGTCATTTATAGGCGACCAATACATAAAGTTTCTCACTGGAAAACCGTCATATGTAGCGAAACATATATGGCAGTTATATATATGGCGTTAAAATATATGGCGGTTAAAACCTGTCATATATGGGCAAAAACAACCATCACATATAAACAATTACGTAGTAGTGATATAGGCAAACCTAAAATATAATGTTATCTAAATCTAATCATAAATAAACCAAACTTATGAAGATAAAATCCAAATCTAATTCTAAATATTAAACGATCAAATCTAATTATGCTTTATCTAAATAATCTTGAAACAATATCCAATACTCCCCCTTATTTCAAAGAGCACCAAACTTGTCCTTTTCATGAGACTTGAAACTCAATCTTCAAAATCATCAAAATTTACCATGTCTCTTTAGAAGTCACTACAGATGCAATTCTTTGGAGAACAAATAAAACATTTTCATCTTGTTTCCTCTTTTTCTTCAAGTGTTGCTTATCTGTACTTTGGTTTGTGAAACCCTCCTCAATTTCATTTGTTTCCTTTTTTTTTTCTTTTTGTGTTGCTTATTCGTACATTGGTTCGTGAAACCATCCTTATTTTCATTTGTTTCCTCTTTTTCTTCGAGTGTTGCTTATTCATACCTTGATTTGCAAAACCATCCCAATCACCATACTTTTTTCCTCTTTGCTTTTGTCTTGCAATCTTGTTCTTGAACTAAGCCTTTAATATTTCTACGGCCTCAAGAAAACACTTGCAATTATCTCTCTTGCTAAAACAGATATCACACACAAGAACTCTACAATGATGTCACTGTCATGCAAATCGATATCCCTCACACAACTCCAATATTCTTGAGCTTGTACTCCATTTTGAGTCTTAGAGGCCCATCATCTTTTGTTTGAGCTTGTACTCTTCCCAATCCTCAGGCTTGTACTCCTTTCTGAGTCTCAAAGGCCCCTTCAAATATCTCACGCTTGTACTCTTTTTGAGTTACGTAGTGGAAGACGTCTAAAAAGAATCTCATGCTATAATGCACTAGCTCACAAATTGAGCTCTTAAATCAAATAAATAAAACTCTACAAATTGAGTTGCTACAGTATTCTAGCTCACAATTGACTCCCAAATCATCAAACCATCAAAATTGAATAGAACCAATCGAACTCTGTACATTGAGTTTTGAACAAATAAAACAAATAGAAACCTTATTGCATAACAAAAGATGCCAGAAAGAATCTCTCTCATGCTGCAGTGCACTAGCTCACATATTAAGCTCTCAAACAAATTGAACCATCCACCTAGCCATTGAACTTGGCTCTAATACCATGTTGAAATTTGAAAGAACATATATAAATGCAGAGGGAATAAGAACCTCTGGAATATTATTATGAAACTTTGAGTAAAACCATGTAACCTTTATATAGGCAAACCTTAAATATAATTTTATCTAAATCTAACCATAAAAAACCAAACTAATGAATCTAAAATCCAAATCTAATCATAAATATTAAATGATCAAATTTAATAATACTTTATCTAAATAATCTTGAAACAACATCCAACAAAAACCTCATCCTCTGTAGAAAAGACACATCATATGTACATGAAAAATAATTACTGATTGTAACTCCATACACCGTCCTTAGCATTTCACCCCCACCTTGTCAATCTAATTGCATCCGTGAGGGGTCCATTGGTGTAGGGCGAAATTGTCCTACATTACAAACTTATAGGGCAAAATTGCATCAGAAAAAACTTCCAAAGCAAAATTGCCCCAACAATACTTCCAAAATGAAAATGGCTTTTATCCTTAATATAATTATAGGTCTCGATGAAATCATAGGAGGGGGTATTATTGTGCCACGTTGGACAATTTATCACTTTAATTTGGTCATACAAATTAATTAGTTCGAATTGACATGATAATTGATGACTTTTCATAATAATGAATGAACTAAACATAGAATTAAGGTTATAAACAATAATGGAGGAGGGGTTCTTGAGATTATTACTTTTCAATATATAATTGAGGAGGGAAAATTGCAACCAAGTCCCAATTAACATATTTAATGGCAAGCAGGTTCCTCAGAATCATCAAATTGCAATTAAGTTCTAAGGGATCTAGGTGCTATCAATTCCAAACATGAAAGAACTTTTTTGCCCCTTTGTTAATAATAACAAGTTTAGAGCAGCCTATGTGACAAGTTTACAGGAACCAATGACAACTTACATGATAATAAGTGACTATAGAAGATATTAATTCAAAATGCAAATACAACTTACATATGTCATTCCTACCTTTCATCATCCCTTGTTGGTTGTGTATTGTCATCTACATTCTTCCCTACATAGACAACCATTTTCTCAATTAAATTTAATAAAATATTATACTCCTTCATCATCTATAAAGTCCCCAAAGGTTGTTGCATTAAAGGTCAACGTAATTTTCATAAAAATTCTATTACTTTATTTCTTAACAATTGAAGCTATAGTTGTTTTCAACTCCTCATACATAGTGTCTTCCCTTATAATGTTGCTCTAACGCTACCCCACACATATTGCAAATCATATTCTCCTCCATTTAAAAATTGTTGCCCTATATGCAAGAAACATAATATATGATTTCTAGAGGAACTCGCCATCTTCTCAATCGCCCTGCAAAATAGAGTTGTTATAAACAACTACTTGAGCAATATTCGCTTAGCAAGTGCACGGGTTACGCCAAATAGTAAAGTAATAAGTAAAGTATCGTTCCCATAAGGATTTGTTTCCAAAACCCAATTAATTTGAGTGATACAAATATCAAGAGTGAAGGGAAACTATGAAACAAAACAAAACTAAACTAAAAATTAATATAAAAGGTGATTCTTTGACTTAAAGGACAAATGGGACCTAGGATTATTTATCCCCCTTGTATTTCATAAGTACTCAATTAAATCCCTAAAATATTTGCTTCTTGATGAGGGATTATATTAGCCAAGGATATTAAATTACCTATAAGTGTTCTCTCAAGTCTACAAATAGGTTTTTAGTTCAATTAACTCCTTAATATCTTAATTAATTAATTAATTCTCCAATTTCATTGCAAATCCTACATGGTTATGTGAGGTTAATGAGTATATCTCTATCTCATTAACAAAACCATCCATTCAACTAACAAATTTTTAAGTTCTCACATGATTAAACTCAAGTTATGCACTCAACATAGCTCTCTCAAGCATCAATCAAATGAACCCAACAATCTCATTGGTGGCCAATCAACAAGAAGCATTAAGATTAGAGTAAAATCAGTATAATCACATCATTAATCACAAATATAAAGGGGAAAGAGTACTTAATAGATACAAGGTTTCAAAATAATCTTAGAATCAAAGCTCTAGCTACACATACTCAAAATCCCATGAGAAAGTGGGGATAAACTAGAAAAACATAGCACAACAGAACATGACAGCAGAGAGAAGAAGATAGGGAGGAAAAACTAACAAGGGAAGCTCAAATCTCTTCAAATCTTCAATTCCTAGCTCAACCTCCACCTCAATCTTCAAACCCTAGTAGCCACAAGCTCTAAAATGAGCCTCCAAGTCCAAGAATAACGGTTTTGGTCGAGGGGAGTAGTATTTAAATCCCTCAGTCTTGTTCTGCTGTCAAAATGTGCAACTTCATTTAATTCAGTTTTGGTTGTGACAAAAAACTTTTTGTTTGATTTCTGGCTGCATTCAAGATTTTTGCTTGTCTTTTTTTTAGCAGCCAAAAAGCTTTTGTTTGATGCAGTTTATGAATGCTTTGCTTCTTCTTCTCTTCACATCTTTTCTTGTGTTGCTACTTTTTAGCAATGGACTTGTGTTTTAAAAGGGCTCCACATGTGGCTCAAATGATAACCAATCAACACAAGAAAGTCTATAAAGTCACAAGTTATAAGATATGGCAAAATTTAAACTTTTATCCCAAATACCAACTAGGCATATTTTATCTACATATGTATCCTTAAGTATGTATGAATTCATCAAAAAGGAAAAAAATAATTAAAGGAAAATGTGTCGAAATGCCATGAATTTCATGAGGTTAACAAGCAATGTTAACAACTTCATAGCATTGTATTGACGACACATTTTGAAATTATGTAACAACAGTAATAAATATATAAAGCTTCATCATTTCCATTTATCCCTATCTAATTAAACAAACAAAAACATAGCACAATCTTCGCATAAGAAATTCATACCCTCCAAGACACTTAATGAATCAACAGGATAAATCATAAAGGCAGCACACAATTAATAATCATTGGATGCTCTCAACTTGTAATTGGTTGCCTAAATTACTTGTAACTTTACTACAATATGATGTTGTTGAGGGATCTGGTTAATTAGTCTATTAATTGAGACCTAGCTACAAGTTTCCCTATATCATATTGGTATTAGTTATAATTATTAAATATTAAAATAGTATTTTATAATTTGTTATAGTTTACAAATAATAAGAAAAACTAATTTATGAACAATATGGCTTATTACTATTAATTGTATTTTATATTATAATAGTCTAATAATTAATGAAATTGACTTCATTTCTTTGTAATTAACTGATATAATAAATTTAATAAAAAATGTTTTGAATTTAATAATTATGATTTTTTATTAGTTAGTTAAAAGTAATTAAGATGTTTCTGGATTCATAATTATATATGACACGGATGTTTCACATGACAAAAGTGAAACATCAAAGTAAATTTGTGGTTTGAGAGTAAACTCATCAGTTATAAACTCGGTAAACTCTTTCCAACTTCTGGACTGGATTTAATAAGGTATAAGGTATAAACAAAACAAAACAAAAAACGATAAACTGAGTGACTTAACCGCAAGTTTGACAATAATGTTTGGGGGTATGAGTGTGACGAAAGTAGCATGGTTTGGCGTGTGATGTAAATGTAATGTTTAGATTAAGAAAGTGAGGCTAATTAATCTTTTTAGTGAGGGGAAAATTTACACTTGATTGCATATCGGTGAAACCTGTGTGAAACCTGATTTAATTAGATAAAAAAGCATTCAACGTAGAACACACAATTGCAATTTGCAATTGCAAAGCCCACCATATGGCACCTTTATTTGACCGAGTGATTGTGATTGCAGAGGCATAAATTAACAAATCGTAATGGATAATAAAAATCAAGATCAAAATCGATCATCCTTTTTCATGTATTTTTTCCTTCCAAAGAAATCCATCAACCAATTGAACATAGATATATATAAATATATGGAAAGATATTTTGAAGATGCAATTGACATCAAAATTAGCGATAACTAACAATATTTCATCAAAATCTTGTGTCAATTAAAGAGCAAAAAAATTTAAAAGATTTGCCATCATTAAAATTTCATCATTTTAATGTAATAATCGATATAAGATATGAAAAGCATATTTATAGTAAACAACATATATTAACCTACTCAACATAATTTTTTGAATAGAAAAAAATGGCTCATTCGTGATCATGCACAAGAAGGAGAAAGAAAAAAGAGAGGAGGGAAGAGAGCGAGAGGGGAGGCTGATAAAATAAGAATTCTAATTTAATTGATAATCAAATCTCAATACAAAACTTTAGCTCTATTTTAGCGAGCTATAGGAATAATAAAAGAATGGTAAATTAAAATCTAAATTTTAAGATAACAAGTTATAACAATGATAATTATATGATCTTCTAAAGATTCTTTAAAGGGTTGTTTGGTACGAGCTGAGGGATTTAGAAAGGAATGGGAGGGAAGCGAAAATTTTTATAACTTGAATTTAAAAAACTTGAAAAAGTGAGATTAAAAGTTTTTAATTAATTTTTTTTACTATTTTATTTTGTATATTATCTTTTATTAAAATTTTATAACCCGCTGATCTTCCAATTTTTTAAAATCCAACTCATTAAAATTTTCTCTTTCCTCCCTTCCCTTCCATTTCCCTCCCAAACAGACCCTCGATAAAACCTTGCTCATCATTTCTTCTGGAAAAGAAACCTTGTGAGCCCCACTTTATCCCCAGTTTCTTTGGTATCTGTCTCAGTTTGCTGTCTATACTCTCTGAAAGTGAAGCTTCTATAAACTTTGGGTGTGCCATTGCTCTCTATCACTGTATCATAAGAAGGAAGATAGAAATATGCCACAGAGAACCTCTCTTCCTTCTGTGCAGCCACCACTCTGTGCCTTATGCTTTTGTAAACTCCATTACTCAGTGCCTGCAATATCCACATGCGTGCGCGCGCAGATATATAAGTGTTTTCATGTTTCAAAGGTGTGTTTTCTCAAGTTTCTGCTTTCTGCTGAGAGAGAAGCTAAGCCCTAAGTAAGAAACTATAAGAAAAATCTCTGTGGGATCATGTTAGTTTCAGATGTTAGAGATGTTAATTACATATGACATAAAGTCTTGAGGATGGCGAGGGAGCATATATGTATATATACCTGAAATAAATCACCAATATTAACCAAGAGAGCCTGTGGATTAGGTTTGACCGCAAACCACTTTCCATCTCTGAGCAACTGCAATCCTCCAACCTGGTCTTGAAACACAATGGTGAGGAAAGTGGAGTCACTGTGAGGCATGAATCCAAACACGCGATTGGGAATTGGGCACAGTGGATATCTATTCAGCCGAACAATGCTTGTGTTTGGCAAACAGTTTTCCTTGAAATATTTGCATTTCATGTTCACTGCCTCACCCAGAATTTCCGCCAACATTTCTGCCAGAGGCCCAGCCTTTCTGGCAAATGCATCAGTGCTTGATCTGAACATAGAATACACAGCTCGTAAGCCACAAACAAACAAGAAAAAAGTTAAGGTGCAATTTGTCCTGTAACTAACCACTCAAGAGCGCAGATTATCCTGAAAATTTTCAAGTAGCAATTTTGCCCTTGAGATAATCAAAATGTAGTAATTAGCATTTAAAAAATTTGGCAGCTATCATCAAGTTTTTAATCGTTAATAATGTTAGGTTTTTTTCTTTTGTTTTTTTTACAGTTAGAGTGAAGTTGCTCATTTTTAATGGTTTTGGTACAAAAATGATCCTCAAAAAACTTTTTAATAATCAGCACTCTTATGCAGTTACTTCAAGGCTGAAATTGTTCTCTGCACAAACTTGAGAAAAAAATGCACCTTAACCAAAAAAATAAAAAATAAAAAAACTGTGTGTGTGTCACTTTATACCTCAGACATTTGTGGTGGTCGTCAACCATATTTTCTGGTTGATGTGGAAGAATATGGAAGGCTTCAGACCATGAGAATTGCTTGGGATTAGTAGCAAAAGTGTTTCCCCACTTGTAGGTACAAGTTCTGGAAGTTTCCTGAGATTTTTGTGCAAAAGGTCGTTGAAACATCTTCTTTTCCTCCGACAACACCCTCCGTAAGAGCTGTTGAGAAATCCCATGATTCACAACTAGGAAGAAACCCCACTGTTTAGCAGCTTCAACGATGTCTTTCATGCACTCTTCTCTCTCAATATGGTCGGCACTGTTTAAACGGCCAAGATCAATCACAGGCAGCTCACAAGTGTTGATCTCCACCGTTGATGAAAATTTCCCCTCCATCGTCATGGAGCTTTCAAGAAGCTTCTTGCAGGCTTCTGGCAATGGAGGTTCGAACTCCATTTTTGCTTCGAGTTCTCCTGATAAAAAAAAACAAAAAACAAAAGAAAAAAGAAATCAGAAGCAAATATTATTAAAGCCAGTTGGAGGCCAAAAAATAAATTGTTTTTTTTTCATGCAGGAGATTAATTATAATAATTGCATGCAACTATTTTACACGCACAGAAAAATAAAGAAGCCAAACATACATTTTCAGAATATATAATGACTGTCCAGTTCTAAATGCAGAGTACCATTACGTAGTTGACATAATTTGGAATCTCTGGTCATGAATAATTCCCTAAATTTAACAAATGTAACAAAAAAACTCAAAATAAAAAGAAATCTATAAACCCACAAAAGAAATTTCTCGTACCCCATATTTTGAATTGTTGGCAAGACTGGGCCATTGAAGAGTGCAAGGAGAAGAGACAACAAGATAGTCAAACAAAGAGTTTTGATCTTGCTGTTGTTGTTGTGTGAGATTGAAGTAATGGTTTAAGGTATTTATAGACTATGAAACGACACCTTGAAGTGGTACCTCTTGAAATAACACACCTCTTCAATTGAAAAATTATGACTATACGTTAGATTTATGGAGCTCATATGCTGGTTCATGAACAAACATAACTCAAAATACTTCTCATGAAGAGATGTGCACTTTAATAGTATTTAGGGTTTTCTTAAGAAACAACATTCACCAAGTGGAGGTTCCACATCTTTAGTTATAATCTTTCACATGTGTCTTTAAGATGACATATAGTGAATTTTAGTGTTATAATTAACTCTCTACACAATCCATCACATAAAGTCGTTAATCCACAAAGGTGTTACTTTACCAAAATACATCTCCTCATATTAAAAATTCCAACAATTGTTCAGCGGAATTAATGTTTCATATATATATAGTAATGATGTTTCGATCTTATATAATATTAATATATCTTGTGAACATATTAATTACTTTTTCCATATATGATTAGTTAACTACAAGGTTGTAAAACTCAAACTCGTGATAAGAATGTAAACTCGGATCATAAACTTGTAAGTGTTTACTTTTATTGATAAATATGTGTTAAAAGTATATAATATAATATAAATATAATAAATAGGGTTCTTCATATTTTGTATTCTGCAGATGGTTTGATAGTTTCTTTTACATTGGTATGATATTTATTTATGTTTGGCTAAAGATTATATATTGTGCAATGTGCACCACATATTGTTTTTCATGTATGAAATAGTAGGAATTAAGTTATTATAATAAAAATAAATACCAAGTCCGTTTCTTACTTTCAACACGCACCAACGTACAGTTTAGCTATTGAGGCCAAGTGAAAATGCCATTTTTCAGTAAGCTCGATTATTCCCCCAAAAAAAAAAAAGCCTTGTAAGAGTGCCCATCCACAGTTTTACTGCTGAAATTGGGAGAAATCCTTGGATTTTAATTGTGTTTGTCTTTAGTGGCGTGCGAGTTTAATATATACTACCTCCTCTGAGTCAATTTCGTAGCCTACTATTACTTATTATTTAGACTTCACAATTGTTATTTACAAGCGTAAAACACCACGCAATGATGATATTAAAGGGACCAAAAACTATTGCTCTGTGTGTGTGTGTGGGGAACCAACTTAATGTTCAATCACTAGGACAAAACACACATTATCTTGTGGATGTTAAATTATAGCTATTCAACTTAATCTTCATCTGAAATTTGTGATGAACTAACCATATATAATAAATGAAGTTGACATGATGATCTGAAAAAAAAAAAAGATGGACGGATTTAAAGCCAATAATAAAAACAGTAAATATAATAATTCAGCCTAAGAGATATGAAAAACCAATAAAAGTGAGGCTGAATAGATTTTACATTGACAATGAACAAGACATCACCAAATAAGGCTGGAATTTCTCTCCTTGTGCGATCATGTTGATATAGAAGTTAGTCGGAATTATCTTAAAAGGAATTAGGAGGATGCCACACATTGGCTGTGAAGCATGTAAATATATACAAAAGCTATATATATATATATATTTCATTGTCTGTGTGTGCGTGTCAAATCATATTTTATGTCTAGGTGTTATGCTAAGGCATATGTATGCATGAAAATAAGAACACGAAACAAAATCGGGATTTTGAAGATTAAATCTAAGATTTAAAAAATTAATAATTGTGATTTTGCATTTAATGTAATTCCTTCTTATTCTATATATATATATCTATATATATAAGCATAGTTTTCTTACATAGGCTAGTTTTATACATAAGCTACAGTTTGTACGTACCATAATATGATTTCACATTACACTTCTTTTGCCATTACAGTGTGTACGTGCCTATTCACTTAAATATGAGAACGATATTATTCTTATTGTCGGCTCCCAGATTGTGCCGCTTGAAAATTGGGGTGTGTGAGTGTGAGAGAGAATTGTCGCCATGCTAGCTATATGAATAGCACGGCTTATATTTAAAGTAATAGTTGGCTTTTAAAAAAAATGCAAATTAATAAAATTGAATAAATTAAATTACTTAATCATAAAATAGTATGTATATCTTTAGATTATATATCCGTTTGTAAGTTAGTCAATATATATATATTTATATATATCAGTTTGTAAGTTAGAAAAACTAGTTTGTAAAAAAAGAATAATAATATAAATATTTTAAAATAATTTAATTAACGTTTTTATATTTAAAACAAGCAAACTCTGTTACCGAGGGAGCAAATCATATATTTGTTTAATGAGATCTGAAACACTTATCCCATAAAAAAAATTGCCCATATATACGCACACTCCGTCATCGTCATCTGGAGACAAAAATGAAATATGGTCACAGAACATTTCAATATACTCCATCTAATTTTAATTATAAGATATAGTTAAAAATTTGATTTGACCTTAAATATAAGACCCTTATCTATATTATCTCCCATTTTTAACCAATTTTTTTCAAACCACCCTCTATCAATACTCCTTTATCTATTTGTGGTTATTAGAATTAGAGGGTAATTTTAGAAGATCAAGTCATATTATAATAATTAACTAATTTAACTAATATCTTTAATCCCTCTAAAAAAAAATCAACAGAGTTTGATAATTAAAACATGAGGGAGTATTATTTTCTGCAACAACTATGTATACTCGAACGTGACAATAACCTACTGACATATCACTTGAAAGCATAAATACACAGTGAAATTAACACACTATGTGTTCCATATGCTTCTGTCTTTTACTCAATGCCCACATTAATTAATTTTAACATACAAAATAAGCTTTTAGACACACACACACATGAATGGCTAGACACTTATCTGATATGGGAGGCTCTAGCTAATATGGACAAAACGCTCTAGCTAATAAAGTAAACATATACATGTCTCTGTGTGTGTTTGCCATTACTACTTTTATACGACCAGTAATCATGCTTCTTTTTGAAGCTGATATAACACACCTTACCCTGAAAAAGACATGCATTGACGACCATACGTATAAATCACCCACACCAAAATAGGACATTTTCAAAAAAAGCGCGCGCGCACATTATATTGTTGCTAGGCGTAATATATATATACTATCTTCGGTCTTAATTATAAGATTTAGTTAATTTTTTAAGAGAGATTAAAAAAAATAAATAAATTACTTAATCATATCATATTTAATATAACTATTATAATATATATCATGTTATAAAGTAGTCAAAATAGTTTGAAGAAAAACAAAAATTTAAATGCTTTAAAGTAATTTAATTAAATATTTTAAGATTCGCTAAAAGAAGTCAACTTAATGTTATATCCGTCTGGAAGTAGTGTGTGTATCACTTCTGATGATGGATTGAAGGAAAAACAAGTTGTGTAAAACTGCATAACAAAACAAAATCACAAAAGTATATCTCCGAAAAGATCCAAAAAAGAATAGAGGAGATTTGTTGATCAATTCACTGGCAAGAATTTTGAAAAAGGACCGACTTATTATCATGATGTCCTGCAATTTAATTTCCAAAAACAAGAAGAAAAATTATTTTATCTTTTTATTGGCTTTTCTATGTATGACTGTAGGCCCCTAAAATGGTTATATGGGCTGAGTAGGAGAAGGAGCCCAGTACACAAGCTCTGCACAAACAATGTAAGCCCCAAACTAGGAACCTACCCCAGGACTGAGTCTAACCAAGCAGGACTCGTTGCATCCAATTATGAAAAGGGTAAAGGTGTAATTTTGATAATAATGTTTTCTCCCAGAAACATATGGCACCATAAAGTTTCAAAAGGTTCTTAACTACACATAAAGTTTAATAAGTGGAGCAATTTTAACAATGCCATTAAATATGAGATAATGGCAGTTAGAGTGAGTCCCATATTTTTCATTAAGAACATCTTGCACTGTAACTTTTATAAAAAAATGAAAAAATATATATGAACTTTATAAAAATGTGCAATTTTACCATGGCTATTGATTGAGGCAAACGATGGTTACTTCATTGCTTGCGGGTCTCTATATGCATCCAAGGCAAAAAATGAAGCAACTAAAACCGTGAATCTCCTTCAAAGACAAACTAAAACCCTCCTTATGCTTCTTGTCCGCCATCGCAAGAGGCATTCGGCTGATTTCCATTACACTACTCTCAATTATGCTTTGAATTTCAAAGATGATGTGATGGCGATGGCTTGTTTTAGTTTAGATAGTTAAACAGAACCTCCCCCTAAATACTCTAATAACTACTGGAAAATAAAAGAAACAAAAACTTATTTAAATTAAAGATCGGGCCGGGACTGCTCGAAACTATTCTGGAAGAGGCTTACTTTAAGAGGGGTAGAATTCCTTCAAGAGGGAGAGGGGAGCGCATTTTTGGTGTGAAGAGAAGGGGGGAGAGGTCTATTTATCGTTTAAGGGAGAAGTGAAAATGTAAATATTTATCGAGTTTTTAAGTGTAATTTTTTCAAAAACTTTTTCCCTTTTGGACAAGTGTCCCCTTCTACCTATTTCCACTTTTTCACATGCCAAAATCTGCCTCCTTGAGCAAGCAAGCTTGGGCTACGTCCACGTAGGCCAGGGAGTCCTCCTAGCCCAATTTCATTTGCTAATTTCTTCCAAAACAACTTGAAAATCAGAAAATTCTGTAATCATCCAAAAAATTTTGAAAAACTCACAAAAAATCCCTAAAAATATTATAAGGTTACCATTAAAATTTCATAATTTTTGAATGTCTAGAACTCCCAAAATAATTTTTCCCATAAAACCCTTTTTACTAGTATTTTACCAATTTTTAAGGGTTTTTATTCACATAATCGGTTTTCTTTTTGTTTTACTTCATTAAAAATTTCCTAAAATAATATACTAATTTTCTTATATCCCAGTCCAAAATACTGAGGTCTCAATATATCTTATAATATCAGTTTTTGACTAAAAACCTTGTCCGACCAAAATTTATGAAAATATTCAAAAATTTGTAATAAATTCCTTGGACCTCGAAACAACATTCTAATCATGCCATAATGTTCTGGATGCCCTCTACTATTTTTTGGGATTTTATGGGAATTTCCGGGGCTCTAGAATCTGTCCGCATTACATCCAAAAATTTTACAGAATTTTTCCTCTTTGCACGAAAATCTTTCCAAGGATTTCACTTCAATTGTTGTGCGATATTTCAATCATCTACAGACTAAGGCTTTCTTCTTATCCAAAACACCTCATATAAGCCTCGGAAAATATCAAAGTAGACACTCAGTCTACCCAAAAACACTATTTTCGCCTAAAATATCCTTTTTTGGCCTACAAGTTTTCACTTATGAGCATTGGGTATTAAGAAATTGTTAAAGGGCAATTTTACCCTAAAAGTTTAAAAAATAGTGTAACTTCAAAGGCAACATTGCACTACATTGCACTATTTTTTGAAACTTCCAGACAAAATAACCCATCAAAAACTTCTTGGTGCCCAATATCCATTGGTTGAAACTTATGAATTATTCTATCAAAAAAAAAAACTTATGAAGTATTTTTTTTCCCTTAGATCCTAAAAAGCCATGAACTTTTTGTTTTCAGAAACACAATAAATAAAATGTTTCACTTAAATCAAAGATTTTTTTATTTTATTTTTGTGGATGGATCATTGAGAATAATTTAAGGAAAAATCGAAAGCATAACACCCAATATTAATTAAATAATTTTTAGTTGAATATTAAGAAAATGTATTTTCGACTAGAATTTTTTTTCTAAGAAGAAAATTAAACTACCTTGATAAAAAAATTTCCTTTAGGTAATATATTTAGCTACATATTAATTAAATATTTTCATTAGACACATTAAAAAAAGAGAACAATTTCATTAACTTAAAATACAAGTAAAAATTGAGTGATTAACGTTGTTTGATTTTTATTGTAATAAAGCTAGGTCTAATACTTCCAAAATTAAATTTTTTTAATTCATAATATTCAACTAAAAAACATTTATTTAACAAGTTTATGTGTATTTTTTTTTTGGCTTGAATTATGATTGAGATCTATCCTCCTAAAAAGTAAAAATTATTTTAATGTAAGTTAATCATATTTTATTTTAATATATATTATTGTTAATATATATTTTGTGCTATAGGAAAACCTTTACAATGTAAAAAAAAAATACTTTCAATAAGAGGATATTGTTGTAAAAATTATAGAATATGAATGTCCATAAGCTCCCAACTCTTGGCCTTTCATATGCTTCACTTCATAACCTCACTATTAAGTAGCTTTTAGGAATGTTTATTCTCATAACTCAAAGGTTATCTATTGCACACACTTATGAGAATTCATTTTGTTATTTATTTTATGTAACTCTTTGTTGAGGTTGGAGGCTTATAAATAGAGGCTTTGTAATACACATTATGAACATATCAAAGGATTAAGACATTACTCACTCTTTCTCTCTAATTCTCTCTTCTTCTCTCATTTCAATCTCTTACATTTTCCTAATTTTATAACAGATATCCATGACTATGAGACAAAAAATTATTGCTACTACAATTTTTTTTACCTTTACTACAGGTCTACAATTGGTATCTCTTTAGTCTATCACATTTATTTTGATTTGCTAGAATGGCGTTGATACACCTACACGTGGACACAGTTCTCTCCTCTACGGAAGTCGTCCGCTTCCATTCTTTTCTTTTATATGGCACCATTTTGATGCAAATCTCAGCTTCCTCTTTTTTAATAAAAAATGGCTTTGAGCATCTCAATGTATTTTTTAAATATTACCTAGGATTATAAAATATTTATTTTAATATCCTAAAATGATTTTTGATTCACTTAGCATCTTAAAATATTCTTTTGATATTACCCAGTATCTAACTGTCAGCACACATAATTATCTTTTTCACTATTATTTAGTATCCTAAACTAATTTTTAGTGCATTAAATATCTTAAAATGTAACACAATTATTTTATGGTATTGGGTGTCAATAGTAAAATATTTTTCATGGTGTATGTTAACAGTTAGGAAAAAAAATAATTATGTGTGCTCACAATTAGATGCTAGATAGTACTGAAAGAATATTTTAGATTGCTAAGTGGATCAAAAATCATTTTATGATACTAAAATAAATATTTTAGGATCTTAGGTTGTACTAAAAAAATACTTTTGATACTTTTCAGATGCTCAAAACTATTTTTAAAAAAAAAACAGAGAGAAAGCTGAGATTTGCACCAAAATGGTGCCGTATAAAAGAAAAGATTAGGAGCGAGCGGCTTCTGTAGAGGAGAGAAGCCATGTCCCTACACGTGTAGTCTTTGTTTATTTTCATGGTCTTACAAACTTGAACTTTGCTAGAGCAATTAAGCCCAATGTTTGTGCTCTAAGTTCTTCTATTTTAGTACTGTCTCCTCCATTTTAAATATAAAACTTAGTTTATTTTTTTAGAGTATTATAAAAAAGCCGATTGAATTAATTTGAAGCATTTAAATTTATCGTTTTTCTTTAAACTATTTTGTTCAATCTATAAACTTGTTATAAATATTACAATATGAATGTGGATGTCCATAACCTTCTAAGAATTGTCTTTTAAAATTCTGCACTTAAAGTCGTATAACCTATGAATTGTTTAGGAGTTTTCTATAATAAATGTACATAATCTCTAAATACTGGGTATTCCACTATTATGTCGATTAATTCTTTTGTTGTAACCCTTGTAATGGAACTCAAGGATTTATGGCTTATATACATTAAGCTTGTACTAAAGGTCGTAAGGTTGAAGTGAATAAAAATTACCCATTTGCTTCCTCTCTCAATTTCTTGTCTTGTTTTTTTATTCTTCTACTCTCCAATTTTCTGATTTTATAATAAGTTATCAACACGAGCTCCAATTAACTGAGTTCATGGCACTTATTGATAAACGGTATATTCTTGTTACTTTTGCAGGTGTTACCGACATTCTTATGAGCCATTAGCTGCTGATTTTGTGTGTTGTGATAAGTTTTCTCCATTTAGTGAGTTGAAAAGGATATGACATAAGTCTTAAATAAACTACTACTATCACCTATTGATTTGAATTTTCACATGTGAGTGTGATTTTTAAGAGCATTCAAATTAATTTTGATGTTGAAATACGAATATGAATATTGCACCATTGAGGTATTACTGACTTTTGAGAATAATTATATAGTTTACTTAGAAAACGTTTTGGAAAACGGAAGAGAGAAGATCATATATGCTTTGCTAGTACTGACTCGTGTTCTGACTTGGTGATGGTTGGGAACTAGAACAAAGTTGTTAGGGCTTAAAATCAAAATAGGGTGAAACTAGTGATATAGAAATTAAGATCCATTATCTGTCATGTAAAAAAAAACATGAATTCATTGTGTTTAAATTATTTTGTGTAAGGTCAATTGTGAAACAATGGGAGGATTACTGTTTTAAATATATTAAATGGTACTGTGCAACCTTTACGTGTAACTTTTCATACTTAGTTTTTATATAAGGCTGTTTTGAAATGAAACGTTTTAATAAATATTGTTATATTGATGAATTTAATAACATATTTGTGTTATTACCTTTGTTTTTATCTGTTGGGGGTTATTGTCTTTGATTAATATTTATATTAAATTGATTTTAACGATCAGTTTATGTAGAACCAAAGTTAAGTTTTGGTTCCGACAATAAATTTCTCAACACGTGTGATTAGGAAAGCAAGTTTTATTTGTAAAAAAAAAAAAATCTGCAGAAGATTCATGTGGGAATAAAGCTATTATTTGTTCAATGTCCGAGTAAAATTTGTAGTCATTATTGAAATGAAAAACGGTATAGGGCTTAATCATATGAAATGTTATAGGTGAGGAGTAGATGAATCCTGGATCGGTAAACTGTCAATGATAACTATTACACTTGGAACAGTTTTGTTATGCTTGTTGAACTGATTCTCTTTTTCGGTTTTCTATCACGGTGTGTGGTGTTTTTCTATTTGTTAGTCTTTATATTGTGCTTTGTAGCTCAGCACTTTGATTAATGAATTCGTGTTGAAAAAGAAATTGTTTTTGAAATCTAAAGAAAAGAAGTTGGTTTAGAAGGGTAAAGTTACATTTTATCTGATTCGGTGGTAGCAACCAGATATATTTTTATGAGCTGAATCGATGGGCATTATTGAATTAGAATTTCACAAAATATCTGTTATTAAAGTATAATTGTTATTCGTAAGATATGAAAACATCTCTTCATATATAATTAAGGTGTTTGAATGCGTAGGATGCCAATTTTATGGGGTACCAATGTGTTGTGTTTACAATTAATCAGTTGAGGCTTTATGTTATTTACTAAAGAGAACAGTTTTTTTTTTTTTCCAATTATTGATTTTTCTATGTGACTTGAAACATGCAATACGGTAGTAATATGAAAATCAATCATTTATCTAGAACAAAGATAAATTAAATGTGTTTTATTTTTAATTTTTTTTTTATTGAAAGGGGCAGGCACTAACGGTCTGAGGTTACAATGACGGGATCGAACCCGTGACCTCTTCCCACTTAGGAGATACCATTACCACTAGGCTACAAAGACTTGAGTTAATTTTAATTTTTTTATGATATCATTATTTGTAAGTATACATCTTGATACAAGAATGCATGAGTATACACCATCAATGTGATGAATATTGAATTTTTACGTGGAAAACATATTATTTATAATATTTTGTTGCTTCTAATTTGATTTGAGGGTATGGGTGAATCAAATGTGATTTTAGGTTTTGAGATCATTGAAAAAAATGATGATGTGTATATACATAATATTAGGAACTGTTTATGAAATGATGAATATGTTTAGCGTAATTTTCTTCATTCCATTCTAAGCCTTTAACATCATTTATCATTGTATTTGTGATTTTTTTTGGTTATTTTAATCTCTATGGAAACCTTCAAATTTCTCTTGAATTTCTTTGAAAATTAAATAAATAAGTTTTGAGATGTTTGAAAATATATTTAAAAGCAAGTAGTGTTTTTCAACAAAAGAATATTAAGAAAACGTGTGGTGGATAATCTCATTTTTTGAAATGCATAAAAGGAGTAAATTGAGTAATGAAATCATATAATGTTGTAATACTATACGGCAATTCCTGAAGAGCTATATAAAACAAAATTGATATATATATATATATATAAATATATATAGTTTTTAAGGAACTAATATTGATTTTCCTTGTTCATTCTACGAGGTAGAAGAAGAATTTATCACAAAAATTTATGACCCGTAGAACTTTAGTTTGCCAGAAGGTCTGAAGGTGATAACCCAATTAAATTAAAATCCATGATTGTTTGTAAGCTTTATATGAAGCATTTGAGTTTCCAAGTGCTTGGAAACATGAGTATAAAAAAAAGGTATATTTATCTGACTCGCACTTTAGGGAGAGTTCATTACAATACCAGATATTAGAATAGTTATATACTTCCTCATAAATTATGTTGATCTCCCAAAGTTAGATATCATAATCAATATTACATGGAAATTGTAAAGCTTTTGTTGGTTATGAAACATATTATAGTAAACCAGGAGTTTACTGATTCAAATAAATTCATTATTGACATGACCTATTTGATCATCATATAGGTTATATATGTGTGATCCAAACTATTCAAAATTATGTATTGATATCCATTGAAGAACTATAAGATTTTTATGAATAGCCAACATACTATACAATGTAATAATTGATAAGTGTTGCTTTTTCTCAAACAAAAATGATTATATCACTAGTTATGATTTGGAATGGATTTCTATATTTCTAGAAATATATCAAACTCATATATGGGCCCATTCAAATAGCATGTAAATCATACAAGTTTTAATGATTTTGATAGATGCATCTATAAGATAGTTACACATAAGATTAATATTAATTTGCAACATAAAGTTTGCAAGATTGTTTGAATAAGTCATTATATTGAGCACACAATTTGCAAATTATATGATCCAAAAATAAATTATTAAGGCCTCCGAAAATAGCTAGATCAACACCTATGAGAACAAAATCTCAAACTTAGAGTTAGTATATTTGATCATACATATTGCAACACTTATAGAAGCCAACAAAATTATCTTAATAAAATTGGCTTTTGGTCAAAGCCAAACATATCCTATCTTAATAGGTTTGAATGTATATTCCTATTGATCCTCCACAATGCACATGGATGGATATTTGAAGAAAGTTAGGATAAATGGTGAGTAAGAACTTCATTCTTCTTATTTGTCTCTAAATGAAATGAAATGATGTTTCTAATAGAAATAAATAAATTTAGGAGTCTTATACTGCATAATTATTTAATTATAATTTGACAAAATTTTCTTAAAATTGGGGGGAGAAATTGAATAGCTGTAAAAGAAACACAAGAAATACATTATTATTGTCAATTGAGTATAGATTCTCAAATATAACAGTATGAACCACAAGTTCATCAAATTTTTCATTAATGAAATATTGCATAATATTTGCCAGTTTTTCATTCAAATTATTATAGATTTGTTGTCTTATTTTAAAGTAGATCCAATATTATTTTTTATAATATTCCCTAATTTTTTTCCAACAGCCTCTAAATCTAAGTTTATGTAAAGAAATTGATCTAACTTTGAGAATAATGTAGGGGGAAGTGGACGTTAAGAAAAATAGAAAGAGAGATCTCAAATGGTTATAAAAACAAGAGTTGTATACTGAAAAAAAAAAAGCAAGAAAATGAACATCATCAAGAAAATGAACTCAAATTAATTTAAATTTTAAATTTAGAAAATAATTCCAAATAATTGTTGTTTTTTTTAAAGTTTTTGTGCGGTCATGTATCATAAAAATTTTAGCAAATTATATTATAAATATAAAGAAATCAATACTCTCCAGAAAAAATATAAATAGAGAACTTACCATTTAATATAATTCAATATATATAAATATTTTATTGATTATAAGTATCAGAGTTGGTAATAGAGCATGCTCAAACATATCTTAGCTCTGATACCAATGGTTGGTATCTTTGTACACTCAATCAAATTTTCTAAGTACTAACTAGGATCAAATGATAAAAAATGATTCATATTAAAACAAACTATTTAAGTAATGAATAAAGAAAGCAAGAAAAGAAACAAGAGATTCCCAAATACTAGACCTACTACAAATGGATTGGGAAAACAAGAGATTGCTTGTAGTGTGCTAAAACTTCCCGAAAATTGTGAGTTATCAACCGTACATATTAGTTGTGTTGGACGATATAGCGATTAAGATATAAGGACACCATGTCGTCTTTTAGGAGATAGATAACGACTTTGGTACATACTGTTCTACAAGAATTATAAAGAAAAAGGTTGTGAAGATTGGTGGAAATACATTAAACCTCATTTGCGTATGTAAATTGTTGAAGTAAATATATCCATATGTAATTGAGCATTTTATTATTAATCTCTTATTTATATTTTTTGTTTCTTTTATTATTTATGTCTCATTTTTTAGGAACGATGAAGAGTATATTACCATTTTATTGAAAGCGTTATAATGGAAATGAAGTCTATCATCATAGAAATCTTATTAGAGGCATAACAGTCTTGCAGGGTAAAGGAAGACTGTTTAACTTGAGATACAATGGTATTTAAAATTTTAAATTTCAACTATCTCTATTTTTTTTATGTTAATAATTTCTCATTCTTTCCAATAGGAGTTGGAGGATATAGCCAAGATTTACAATGCCTATATGATACAATTCGTTTTAGGAAGGCTAGATTCGGCCTTATTTAAAAACTTGAATGAGAAATGGGAGAAACCAATTGAAAAATAGGAATTCAAATCCAATCAAATCTTCTGAATAATAATTAGGTATAAAATGGGTATCAAAGAAGAAAAAACTACAAAGAAAATGGACATCACCAAGATGCTAAGTTTGAAATTTGTATGTGTTTCAAAAGAAAAAGGAAGGGCATTGGTCGAAGCTTGAAAATACCAATTTTGAGACAATTTACTTGTTGAGATGTGGATCCCACAACTATTTGAGATGCCTGAGATTTACAAGTAAGGAAAAGGAGATTAGATGGAAAAGTGAAATAAAGATGGTTGAGGATGATTCGATGGGAATGGGGGACAACAAGCCTATTAAATATTTTATTGATTATTGATATCATAATTGATATTTGAGCAAAATCAAACAAATTCTTAGCTATGATCATAGAATAAAAAATCAGACCGGACCGGCCAATTCAACCTGAAAACTAGTGAACCGGTCACATGTCCAGTTCGGTTCACTGAATTTTGCATATTTGGACGAGACCGGGCTAACCCTATTTGAACCAGTCAA
The DNA here is from genome assembly GCA_037177275.1 of Acacia concinna. Lineage (NCBI taxonomy): Eukaryota > Viridiplantae > Streptophyta > Magnoliopsida > Fabales > Fabaceae > Acacia > Acacia concinna. The sequence goes on from JBAGKO010000014.1 coordinate 15,038,166, forward strand.
CTCAAAGGTAAACTGGACCAATCTGATAACTAAACCGGTTCTGACCCCTTTTTCATTAAAAAAAATTTCATCCCCTTTATAATTCAAACTAATAAATATAAAATTTTGACTTTCTCACCGGTTTAGCCCCGGGTTAATTATCCGGTTTGACCCACTAACCCTTGACTCAGTGTTTCAACCGTTTTAGTGACAGGTGCGACAGGGCATACTCAATCAAATCTTTTGAGTATTAACTGAGCATTAAATGAGTAACAAAAGAAAAAAAAATACAAGAAAATGGATATCACCTAGAAGTTGAACAAGGTTGGACCTGAAGAAGAGGATGGAATTTCTATTTTTTTTATAAAAAATAAAAGAGAGGCCTTAAAAGGTATCAAACAAGAGTATATACTATAAAAGAAACAAAGAAAAGAAAAATCACCACGAAATGCAATGAGCTTGTTGGTTTCCTATTTTTTTTATAAAAATAAAAGAGAGACATCAAATGGGTAATAAAACAGAGTGTGTATACAAAAAAAACCATCAAGAAAAGAATATCACCCACAAAAGTAATCAATACTTTCAAAAAATATAAACGAACAACTTACTGTTTAGTATAATTTATTATATATAAATATGTTATTGATTATTGTTATCCTAGTTGGTATCAAAGCATACTCAAATAGATCCTTAGCTCTAGGCACATACTCACTCAAATATTCTATATACTAAGTAGGCACATGTGGAAAAAAAGAGAGTCATATTAAAATAAAGTATCTGAAAAATGAATAAAGAAATCAAGAAAAGAAACATCTCCCTTTTGACAAGTAGAATTGGGTCTATAAGTCGAATAGGAACAAATAGGATCGGGAAGATAAGCATAAATAAAAAAATAAGACCAACAAAGTGAAACTATGTCTAGGCTCTTTCAAAGTACAAAATCTAGCCTCTACATTTTATATCTCTGTATGTATGCATGCATGCATGCAATGTCCAAACAAAGTCTGTAAAATTTGTTGTTGGTGCTTGATCATCAGTTAAAACTTGTTTATACTTAATTTATGCAATAGTTTATGAAGAGATTGTTGATTATGTTCTCATATTTTCAACACACAGCTTTAATTGCCTCTTCCTTTTCTTTCATTCCTTTTGGCGGCCCTCAAATTAATTAAGTTAATTACGTACATAATTAATTATCCCAAGAAAATATTGTGGATTACTACCTCTGGTCCAATGGCCTAAGATTCGCTTAACTAATTTTAAGAAATTAAATAAACTAAATAAATTACTTAATTATAATGTTTGTTACATAATGTATAATTGTATTATATATCAATTTATAAGTGAGATAAATTAATTTGGAGAAAAATAATAAATATAAATACTTTAAAATAATTTATTTAGTTTTTTAATCTCCCCAAATATATAATTGAATTTTATATATTAAGCACCAAATGTAGTATCTATCTTGGTTTCAAGATAGAACAAATTATCTAATGCACGATTATTATGGAATTATATAAGACCAAATCTACAACTTCATGGTTAAAAAATACCTAAAAAATACTTCTATTTTATGGAATTATAAGGACCCCGAATGAAAGTGTGCATATACATAAAAAGAAAAATCCATAGTTTTCTAAAAAGAGCCTATAATACCTGGTTAGCCCTACAAATCCACGAAGCTCCTTTTACTGTAACAGATTCTGGCCAATTAACTAAGGAGTATATTTTTTTTCAGTAACCACTTCTACTCCTTGTACTGAAACAATATGACCCAAGTAATCGATACGAGTCTGTCCGAGCAAGCACTTCTTGGAGCTTTTTTTTCTTTGTGCGAGACGTATGGGGATCGATAACTGGTATCTCCACGTTATATTTAGTTTTTTCAATAATAAAAAATTTGCCCGGATATAAATAGTTCTTTATAAGTGGAGCTGAAAAGTCATACAAAGTCTTGTCAACTAAAGTTTGTTGCGAATGGGGAATTAATATAATTATAGAGCTCACATATCTTAGGAGGGGGTATCATCACTTTAATTTGGTCATTCAAATTAATTAGTTGCACTATGCATTATAATTGATGACTTTTCACAATAATGAATTAACTAAACATAGAATCAAGATTATAAACAATAATTCTGGCAAAAAAAGGTTATAAACAATAACTAAGGAGGGGTTATTGAGATTATTAGTTTTCAATATATAATTTAGGGGTATTGTTATTGAGGAGAGTGGGAAAAAAAAAGGGTTATTGAGGAGAGTAATTGTAACTAGGTCCCAATTAAATAGACCTAATGGTAACCAAGTTTCTTAAAATCATCAAATTGCAGTAAAATCATAAGGGACTTGAGTGCTATTAATTTCAAACATGAAATTACATTTTTGCCCCTTTGTTTAACAACTCATGATAATCTTAAAGTAACCAATGTAAGTTATACGATAATAATAGCCCGTTTGATTCGATTACATAGGATAAGATTACATGTAATCCTATGTAATCAGACTGATTACAGCGTTTGGTTGTATTTATTGTAATATAAAGAGGATTACATATGTAATACTGATTACATTATTTAATGTAATCACGATTACATAGCTAATACTCATTCTGTAATCCAGAGAAAAAGACTATATAACCATTATAACTTTTTAATTTACTATATTGCCTATAAATAAACCCTACATATATCATCAAATCATATTGCCTCACCTTCTACGACCGCTTCTATTGCGCGTCATTCTTCCTCGTCCTCTCTCACCCACCCCTTCTCTCTCTCTCTCTCTCTCTCTCTCTCTCTATCTCGGTTAGATTTCTTCTTCTTCTTCGTTGTCGCAAATTCAATCGTCTTATGGTGTCATTTCGTGTACTAATTCAGCTTCTGATTTTACATTTTTTTGCTTTGATTGTTTCTGTTTCGTAGCCAACTATTGATTTCGCTTCTTCCCTCTGGTTTTCGTTGGCCTAATATAGTAATGAACTATTTTATGGTTTTAATGTCTGCTTGCTTTCTTTTAACATAACAAAACCTTAGAAAACATTAAAGGAAAGAAAACCCCCAAACTCAAGCAAATTA
>JBAGKO010000014.1:15052746-15070632 GCA_037177275.1 Acacia concinna
TGTAATCATCATTACATTACTTTTCATTACATTGTATTACGTTCCATTACATTCCCTTTGATTCCGTGAACCAAACGGGCACTAAGTGACTACAGAAAATATGAATTCAAACCCCAAATACAACTTACATATGTCGTTCCTCTCTTACATCATCCCTTATTGATTGTGTATATATTGTCATCTACATTCTCCCCTATATAGACAACTATTTTCTCAATTGAATTTAATAAAATGTTCCCCTCCTTCATCATCTAAAAAATCCTTAAAGGTTGTTGCATTAAAGTTAAAGGTCAGTGTAATTTTCATAAAAATTCTACTACTTTATTTTCTAACAATTGAAGCTACAGCTGTTTTCAACTCTTCATACGTAATGTCTTCCCTTATAATTTTTGTTAGAACACTACCCCATTCATATTGCAAATCATATTCTCCTCCAGTTAAAAATTGTCCTTCAACATGCACAAAATATAATATATGATTTTTTGATGAGCTCACCATCTTTTCAATCACCCTGCAAAATAGAGTTGTTATTAACAACTACCTAAGCAACATTAACAGCTTTAAAGCATTGTATTGACGGCATATTTTGAAATCATATAACAACAATCATAAACATACAAAGCTTCATCATTTCCATTTATTCGTTTCTAAACACACAAAACCATAGCACCAAATTTGCATCAGAAATTCATACCTTCTAAGGGCCCGTTTGGCTGTGACTTATAAGAAGTAACTTATATTTATAAGTGGCTTATGCTAAGGAACTTATAAAAATAAATAACTTATGAGAAGTTAATTGTGTTTGGATTGGGGTAGAAAAAGTGACTTATTGAGAGTAGAATAAGTTACTTGTATTGGATTGGGAGTAAAAAAAGTAAATTATTAGAGATAGAAAAAGTGACTTATAAAAATAAGCCACTTTTTTCAACTTATCAAAATAAGTAACTTCTCTTAACAAGTTACTTTCCATCGATAGCCATCCACACATCCAAATTCTATAAGCTCCTATTTTAAAAAAGTAAACGCCCAAAAACGATCACCACCGCCTGAAGCAAATAGGCCCTAAGACATTTAGGGTATGTTTGGTTCAATGGATGGGAGGGGAAGTAAGGCATTTTAATGGAGGAAAAGGAAAGGGAGGGATTGAAAAGGATTTTGTTTTACTTTATTTGGATAGACAAAAAGGGAGGCGAGGAGGGGGATTTTAATCATGTAAAAAATGAATAACATAAGAATATAATAAATAGAAATTAAAATAAACACTAGTCCATGTAAAAGTTTTTGAAGTATAGCATATAAAGAAGAATTAATATTTGTCATAATACTAACAATGTATAACATAAATTTAAATGGGAGACAATTTAGGCATATTAAAAAAGATTAAAGATCATGTGTATATTAATCAATAGAAGTTAAAATATTAATATTTCCTTCCAAATTTCCCCAATTTTGGAGGGGAGGGTTAGAAGGGGGGAGGAGGGAAAATTTAAAAAAATTTCCTCTCCCCTCCCAAAAGTTTACCTTATTAAAATAAAGAGAGGGGGGCAAAATCCCCAAATTTCCCTCCTCTCCCATCCCCTTTCTTCATACCAAACAAGCCCTTAATAAAATAAGAAGATAAATAAGAAAGACATCGTACACTTAATAATCATTTGATGCTCTAAGCTTATCATTAGTTACTCTAAACTGCTTGGGATTTCACTTTGATGATTTTGAGGGATGTAGTTGCCATTAAATATGTTAACTAAGACCTAGCTGCAATTTTGTTTTACTTGACCAAGGGGTTGTGAATTCTGTTTTTATTGGGCACCCGGTATATATTTGCATTGATGTTCAACTGTCATATATGCATAAGATATGATGAAGAGTATGATGTGGGTTTGGGTGAGTATTACTTTATTTTTACAAGATTGTCACAACCGTCTCAAAAAGGTTTCTATTATAAAAGTTTCAGCAATTTATTAAACATGTAAGATTTGTTAATGCAAGATTTTAGATTAAAGTGACATGAATTCAAGCACAAAATTTTATACTTACAAGACACAAATATTATTTTTTTTTTTTCAGAAGTTAGTTTATTTTATAATAAAACTCAATCTTAAATTGTTAACAACATCATACTTTTGTATGTTTTTTTTTTCCTTCTAAGAAAAGCTCCATTGACCATTTGATAGGTGATTCCATTGTAGTACCATTTGATACTGTATTTATTTTGAAAAAACTCATCAATGATAAAATTTATCGATGGTAAGGTAAAAGAGATTTTCTTATGTTCTTGGAAATTGAGGTACATGCTTTTGATCATTTCCATAATCAATAATTATAAAGGTTTTTAAGTGATGTCATTAGACTAATTTGCGTAAGTTCTCTAAAAATTGAATATACAAAACAGAAAAGATTTTTGAAGAACAATTATCACAAAATTAGTGATAACTAACAAGCTTTCATCAAAATTGTGTGCGTCAATTTAAGAGCAACAAAAAGTTTGAAGTAATTTAAAACTTCCGCATTAATTTTTTTTGGGGTTTAAATTTCATCATTCTACTGTAATAATCGAGGTAAAGTAAGAAAAGCATATCTATAACTATGTTAAAGACCATATTAACCTATTCAACATAATATTTTGAAAATAAAAAATATGCTCATTATACTTGAGTTATTACCTTCTTAGGTTTCACAAATTACAAATATTTTTTTATAACATAAAATTTTGAGAAAATTAATCTTTTGTTCTAAAAGTTTTGATCATGTAACTTGATCTTTATAGTTTTGACTCGGTAATAACTTAATTGTTAAACTGTGATTCATACAATTTAATCCCTACAGCTTTGACCATTTTATAATTTAGTTCTTATGTTTTATAATAAAGGTCAGGAATTAAAGTATAAAATGGTCAAAACTATAAGATTAAGTCGTAATGGGTCAAAGTTAAAGGATTGAGTTACAACCAAATCAAAACTATAAAGATTAAATTACACCGAATCCAAGTATAGAGACTGAGGTACAACTTAATCAAAACTATATAACAATTGCTCTAATATTATATCTGAGCACCTGCGTACACATAAGAGCTTACCATTTAAAGCCTATATATCCCGATACAAATAAACTGATGAAGTGTGTAAACACAGCACTCTAGAATCTAACAATTTACCAGAGGAAGTAGCACATCATAGTATTGGAAGATTTCTCAAAATAAATCAGAGCCTCCTGTAACGTCAAAATCATACCTGATGATGACCAACGATTTCTATTCTACTAATTCACCAAACACAAATAGCACTCCAGGATCTAGATAGACTACTCCTGTTCTATACTTCAGAGCAGAAGAAATAATAAACATCTTGAGTATACACATTACATCACAGGATATTTAGTTTACTCGTCATCCTTGTATGGGTACTCTTCAGGAACTTGCTTGAGGAGTTTTACTTGTAACTCAAACACGTCATCACCTCGAAGCATATCACGGACCCATGTAACCTCAGTTTTCATGGACACCTGAATATGGATATGTATAGAGGAAGAAGAACCATGAATGGAGAAAACAATATGCGCATAGATAATAGCTATATCTCACAATAAACAATAAACAATAAACAGCACATTAAAGTCATGCCTCCTTTACTCAAAGACTATGAATAATATTACTATGTTCTCTGATTAAATTAGAAGTTCATTTCAGATGATGAGTGCCACTAAGACTTTTAGCACACTAAACTTACCTGAAACAGAGAAAATTTCAGGGAAATATTGCCTAGCGCTCCTTATTTCGTTTGAGTAAAGGTGTTGAACTTAGAATAACAGCAAATCACTAAAGCAATCATAAAAGAATATAAAATGCAACCAAAAAAAAAAGAAAAGAAGTAAAGGCCAACTGAAAAAGCTAAATTTTGATGGAAAATGTCATTCCCTCCATAAAACATGCTTAAACCATGTGAGCAAGTTAATTCAACCATGAGAAACTCATCTATTCAAAAGTTTCAGATAGCCATCAATCAAACGAGAAGCAGATCAAAATCCTATACTTTTCCCAAGCTTCTAAGTCTGATGCTATAAAACAGACTACTAAAATAAACAAGATGGAGTTGTATGTCAAAATGGGGCAACATAGTAAAAGAATTTTACCATCTCCAAGGCACCTCTGATAACTCCACTTAAGATGTTGCAATAGTAAAGACCTTGACAGGTATCAGGAAGCTCAACAAAGTCGACCAAAGGATTATCCTCCAAAACAATGTTGCAACACGTACCTTCAGCATCCCAATTGGTCACAGAAGCAGTAACACCAAGGAACATTTTAAAACCGACCTGTATTAAAAAGGAAAAAAACAATCAAAGCAAACCGTGTCAAACTTTGCACATGCAAACTGCCTGGCCAAACTAAACCATTCTCATGAAGGTTACAATGCTGATCAAAATCTATACCAATGAATCCAAAGTATCATCTTTAAACCAGAATTCAATAGCCCCTACTGTCTGTGTCATGTGACTAGAACAAAATAGATATAATTAAATTCAAAGGGTTTGGACTTTGAAAGATTGTCAATAGATTCACTTTAACACGTTAGCCCTCAGATTGATGTACAAAAGGTGTGTGACCAAGACTACCTATTTGCCTTAACAACAAATGACAATGAAAGTAATGCTTAGTATCCTAGATCATAATTCTTAAGATTTACACGCACATCTTAACAAGTGAAGTAAAAGAAACACACGATCTAAGAATCAATTACATTCAAGTTGTTAGAATAAGTTCTTTTTTGTTGTCTTTACGAGAACTTTCGTTTTTGTACTTGGTCATGCATGTTGCATGCGTATCGTACAATTGTTAGGTTAGAATATGTTTGCCCAAACGGCCTTGGGTAAATAACCCATCCTCATTTTTTTTTTTTTAAGAAGAAAGGTGTTGTCAAATATAAGTGCTAGAGTGAAAAATGTGTTAGGGGCCTCAGGAGAACACGCATAATGTTAGTACAGGTTACAATCCACATGACAGAATTTCAGAACAAAAGGCACATGTTTAAAAGTGCCTAATAGGTACTTCATTTCTCACCTGAAACAACTCCTCATCAGATAAGTCCGTCATGTTATTGAACCGAATGTTAAAGAATTCAAATGACAATAGAATACCTTTGCTATTACTTCAGCAGTTTCTTTGAAGTCAACACATCTTGAGACATTAGATTTAGCCAAAAACTCATCAATCAAACGGATTCCAATATTATAACCCCTGAAACCAGACATTAAATTCAAATAAGTAAATCCATATCTTGTCATCATCAAATCCAAGAACTGTGTGGATAAATGAATAATTATATGCAAGACTGTAACCTACGGGGAAAAAATGTTCCGAATTAACAAAATGATAGCAAATGGTCAAAGTATATGAAGAACTTGCTGGGTATATCAATCAAAGGAATGTCATAACAACAATGTAAATACAGATTTATTGAAAAACAAAAAAGAAGGAAAAAAGAAATTGAACAACGCTGAATCAGATATGGAATTTCAAGAGGTTCTCAATTGTACATTTGGTCAAGCTGTTTGTTAACCTCCTCAACTTCTTCCAGATCTGTAAGCAATTGACGCACGATCGCCCCATATGTTAAAGTAAACAGCTCTGCATTCTGCACGACCGGCACATTCATTAGCTCAAATAAAGTTGAGAAAGTGAAGCATCCATCACAAGATTATCGGTCCAAAGTTATAAGAAAACTAGAACAAGAGAAAAGCATATTGCCGCCTGTAGGATCGATTAAATTATGATCGGTTGGAAATAGAGGAAATCGTGCATTTCACCGGTCAATTTCAAGGATTTCGTCGGTATACAAATGCATAGTAAATCATAAAAGAGGATTAATGCTTACCACACGCTCAACACTCGCAAAAATCGCTTCACCGGATCTAGGACCAACGGGAGCCATTGCCGGACCTTCACTGCGCTAACTTGGAGGAGTATGCTGGTTACGGCTCCAAATCGATAAACAACAGAAGTACTGGTTCGTTTCCGAACTGTAGATTGTGGAATGTGCTTGTAATTCTGTGGTTCGACGCAAACCCAAAACTAAGCCCATAGTTGAATTGGGCTTTTTATTTGTTTGAGGGAAAATATGGGCTCATATTTAATGTTAATATTAATATTGAAATTGATAAAGAGGCATATACTCCCCCACCTTTTGGCCAAAATTATATAAATATATACATATATATTCCCCCACCCTTTGATTTTAATTATGATAATGACATTGACGGTTTGATTATGATCGGTCCTTGATTGTGGGTCTAGAGAATCATGACTTTTTGATTATGTCTATTGACGTGCTTACCCTTGGCCCAATTACAATCTACAATCTCAAAGCTACCAAAAACGTCTCTACTTGCCCGATTTTCCCGTAGAAGTCTTTTTTACACATACGTGGCATTGGTTTAAGGAACGCGTGTATTCACCTACCAAATCACGAGAGTATAAGTTTGTATTCCCCGTGATATTTGTGCTAGTGCCTACCGCTCTGACCCAAAGTTCACAATACGTTTTTCTATTTTCTCTCCGAAAAGACTTTTATAATTACCTCTCTTTTTAAATCGAATCAACGCTTCAGAAAGAGAGAGTGAGAGAAGGTTCAGCCTTATCCAATTTAGGGTTTCAGATCATCTTCGTCCAGTTTCTTACGCATCGGAACCCTAATTTAGGATCAGGTAAAGTTTCTTCAATATTTTGGTTTATTATTTAGATCTATTTTTGTCCTCATCGGTCTTTAGACTTGGTTTGGGTTCTTCGTTGTTAATATGTAATATTCTTCTGAATCATGTCGGAGTTTCTTTCGTTGACGTTGAGCCTCCGGTTTGATCGTTCTTGGAACGTCACGATAATTGGGGTTTTAATGTTTGATCTATTTTTCTGGCAGAATCGTATCTTTCGGTCGAATTGGAGATATTTCTTTTCCTCAAAATAGTTGTTTGTTTGATTGCGGTTTTTCTTGTATAGGTGCTTTTGTTTGGATCCCAATTTGTCTACAAGGATTACATTGCGATCTTGCTATTATGTTTCTTTTTGTATCTAAAGGCTTATGCTATGTAATCTTGGCTCAAGGGAGAAGGTTTTCCCATTTATTTTTCCTTCTGTTTTGTTGGTTTTGTGAAATCTTGCGAATTTAAACGTTTGATCCTAAATTTTTCGGCTAGTCTGGTTGAGAATGAATGTCGAATTTGTTCAAGCTTTCGTAATTTGACCATTTTTGTCCATTTAGTGCATGTTTGTTTTCACTTTTAAAACCGCGTTTTGCGCAAGACGAGGCAAAACTTCTCTAACATACTTACCTCAGAATCTGTAAAAGGCATACTTACCTCACAATCTGTAAAAGCTATTTTCAAACTATGGTGCCAAACAGTCACTTATTATTGTTTGGCTGCTTGATAGGATTAAGATCGAGATTATCATTTATCATTTTTCTAGAATCTTGTGTTCAAGGAATTAATGTTGTTCGCTTTAAACCTTTTTTGGTCTAGTATTCTTGTTACTTCATATTTATGCTAACGTAATTCTCTCCATCCAGGCCTGAGCAATCTGGTTCGTAGGACCTTCAATCCAGGAGAGCTAAATTTCATGTCTGAATTAGACGCTCAGATTCCTACCGCCTTTGGTATGTTGTAATTTCTTCATATCTTGGGGTTGGTTTGGTTATTTCTTTATAATTGTTGAGACTCTGATTTCGTTGTTTGACGTTACTTATTTATTGTTTTTTTGGGACGTCTTGCTATGAATTCAGCAGTTTATTTGCTTATAGGGTTGGACTCTTGTACTGATTGCACCTGTTTTGTTTATTGAATTATAGTTATAATTTTATTGTAAACTGTGCTGAATGTATGGAAATCATTTGTAGATCCGTTTGCTGAGGCAAATGCTGAGGACTCGGGTGCTGGAACAAAGGAGTATGTTCATATCCGCATACAACAGCGGAATGGTAGAAAAAGCCTGACAACTGTCCAGGGATTGAAGAAAGAGTTCAGCTACAACAAGATACTTAAAGATCTCAAGAAAGAGTTCTGCTGCAATGGCACTGTAGTCCAAGACCCAGAGCTCGGACAGGTTGGTGTTGACAACTATTATCAAATAATGCTCTCTTGTTTCTTCTATTGACACAAAGGTGTTGTCTGTAGGTTATTCAACTACAAGGTGATCAGAGGAAGAATGTATCTACCTTCCTTGTTCAGGTAATGATCCTCTTTGATTCTATGCTGTTCTGAATTAATTTTTGCTTTTAAAAAAATATTCTGATGGCTTCTTGTTGTTGTTTTGGCTAAGAAAATTGCTTATAATGATTGTTCCTTTATGTTGGGTCATCTGTTTTGGGAGTAACACCTTGCTACAATATATTTGAACTGATCTACCTTTTCGAAACCATTCATTGGTCTATAATTGGGTGGATTGGAGGTTTTTTCTCATCAGAGGGTTTGCGGTAGTCTGTTGTCATGTATCTGGATGCTTTGTTTTGGAGAGCACAGAGCATAGTCATTTGTAGCTCCTAATCTTTGTGCTCTCTTCATAACTGATTTTCAGGTGTGATTATTGTTATTAAACTATTGGAGAACTTGTTTTTTTATTGTGATGATCTAATTGGATGTTTTTATTGTGCTGAACAGGCTGGCATTGTGAAGAAGGAGCATATCAAGATTCATGGTTTCTGAGCTGCTGGAAACTTGATAATCAACTCTCACCTGCCTCGATCTGAGTCAAGCTCTTATGCTTTGTGTTTTTGATGTTATTTGACATTTCTAGTCTTATTTTCTAGCGTCTGTTATGTTGGATTATGGAAGCTATGACATTATCTGTCATTGTCCTCAATAATGCGTGTCAAAGAACCTTAAAGCAGTCTTGCAAAATATTCCTATTTCTTATTTCAGATGGTTTACGCACTCGGTGTGCATATGGTGCCTATGATTCTAGTACAACTTTAGTAAAATAACTTTTGGCTTTTGAAACATTAAGCTCCTCTTATTCTAGACGAAATTAGTGGTGAAATTGCAATGGTTCCGGAATCAGCGTTTGATAAAATCTAATGATTAAAGATTACTTGGCCCTCGTTCTCAAAAAGGTTAAGGTTAGGAACTTGGGATGCATGAGGCGTTGTTGGAATTTGTAGATTTTCTTTAACGACTTGCGTAACGCCGGTATTGAAATTTCTAAACCGAAATTCAAAGCTTCAATCCCCTGTTGAATTGTTTTTTTTTTTAAAAAAAAAAAAAAAGTTATTCTAGCAGTGTTTGGTTCAATTCGATTGGCAAATAATTTGTTTTGATACCGAGTGTTCTGACAAAAAGAAAAAATTGTTATGGAATTGGATGAAACAGGTATAATAAGAAGCAGCCTATCCTACCAAATGGGAAGGCTATTTCATTGAGTGGCTACTTTACAAGATTTTTTTTGGGTTCATTTGCAACTATCAACTTAGCCAATAATAAGGGGGGTTGGTGCTTAACAAGATTCTGTCAATATGGAATCAAAACACAAATTGATATCAAATGTGCAATTTGTATGGAACCCATATTAACAAACAAATTGATGGTTAGTCGATTATTTTAAGTCTGTAGTCTTGCAATCAAAATTTCAAGAGTATGATTTATTCACATGAATATTTTAAATTTATATCTCAACAGTTTTTATTTATATATTGAACTATTTAAACGTAATTTGATTAGCACACAAGTTAAAGACACAATCTTTGCAAAAGATGAGTCCATGAATATGAGAATATCCATCCATCAATCCCACACTCGAGACTTCGGTTTTACAAGAGATATTAATATTGATTTAAATTATTAATAAGAAATCGAATTGATGGGGATTGGGGATTACCATTACAAGAAGAAGAAAATGACTTGGATGTTTGTAAACACCCCTGCAATTATTATTATTTTTAACCTGGAAAAGGGCTCCTGCAATTATTTTAGGGAAAATGATACTTAAATACAATTTAAAATTGTAAAATTTAAATCAGTCTGTTAATATTTCAAAAAAAACACTAAGGTAATATGGACTAAATTGAGTTTTTCAAATTTTTTGATGTGAACAATAGCAAGATTTTGCAAAATGGGTAATAGAATTTGCAAGTCTCGTAATAGATTTCGCTAGTTTTTTCTTATATTTGTTTTTCTCTCTTTCTTTAACAGCATTGTTCATTTGACATTGATTGACGCATAGTGACAAAGGAGAGAGGAATTTGCCCGTGACAAAGGAGAGAGGTGATTTTCATAAGTTGAATAATAGGATTTACAAGAATAGTAATGAAATTCGCTAGTTTGTATATTACTTTTCATATCAACAAATTTAAAAAATAGAGGAGAGAGGTGATTTTTTGCAAGTTGACTAATGAAATTTGCAAAAATAGTAATGTAATTCGCTAGTTTGTGGATAACTTTTCACATCAACAAAACACTCAATTTGGTTATAGTACCTTACTGTCTTTTTTAAATGTTAACAGACCTTTTTGAGTTTTAAAAATTAAAATGATGTTTAAGTGTCATTTTTTTAACAATTATTTTAACAATTTACGTAACAATTTTTTTATATATATTTATCTCATAAAACACATAATCGTGTATACAAAAATGTGGGGCTGTAATTCTTCTCTTTTCCAGCGAATTCGAAACCCGTATTTGATTAGTTAGATGTATAGTGCAGTAGTGCACAACCCAAATGGCCGAAAGTTGATTTATTGGAGCTAAGGGTAGAAATAGATCAGACGGCTTATGGCCTAATCTACATTTGGCCTGGCCTATTTGAATTTAGTAACAGGCTCAGGCCTGTTAGTAGGTCTGTTTTCTTTAAAAGGTCAGGCTCAGGCTTGCGAATAGGCCTGTTAAGCCTGTTAGATCGACTTGGACCTATTATAAATATAAAATATTATAAAGAATATGTAAAAAAAATAAATAGTAAATATAACAACTTAATTTTTATTTTTGTGATATAATTATCATTATGAAATATTTTATTGTATGATAAAGAGATTTTAACATGTAATAAGAATTTATTTAAATTATGATTTATATGAGTAAAAGAAATTTGTATTTTTTATCAAAAAAGAAATTGGTATTAAAAATATATTATAAATAAAATATATAAAATAAAATAATTATAATAAAAAATGAAAAGATAAAAAAAGTAATAAAAGAAAATGTGTCAAAAAAATAAAAATAAAAAGATAAGAAAAAAATATTTAATTTTGAAAAAAAAAACAAAAAGAATTAAAAAAATAAATATTAAAAAAAGTAGGCATGTTAATAGGCTTTCAGGTCAGGCTAGACCTATTAACAGGCCAGGCTCAGGCATGAAAAATGGTCTTTAATAGGCTATAGGCCAGGCTCAGGCCTGTTTGTCACAAAACTGTCATAACCTGTTAAAGACAAAGCCTGTCCTGACCTATTCCCACTCTTAAATGTGGAGCCTGATAAGCCAAAACAGTACTCCCTCCCATTATTTTCATGATATTCAAATTTTTAAATTGGTTTGATCCTTCTTATACCATTCGTATTGGAGTTATATGAACATTAAATATATTTTTTTTTACCAATTTTACCTTTAATTAATTCTATTCTTTCTTATTATTTTTTCGCAAATTCTGTGTAATATTGTTCACGCTGTTCCTCTCTTACTTACATTCTTATGAATAAAGATATATTTAAAAAAAAAGTATTTTTTTAACCTATTTATTATTTTTAACTAATTTTAACATGTTGCTTAACTAAACTATGTGATTTAGTTATTTATATTTATATGTTATAAAAAAACAGGAGAGAAAGAATACAACGAAAAATTATCAATAATGCATACAAGTGGCGAGCGTTGCGCATACAATACAATCTAATCAGATCATACCTAACCATATCCAAAAAGTAACTAATAATTTTCAATAGTCCTTATGAGCCGAAGTAAAGGACGATTCTTTTCTGTATTATCTGATCATTGGGGGGTCCATTATTAAATAATTGATACCTCACAGCAAATGACTCATCCTAAGATTTTGTCCATTTAACAAGCTGTGATTACCATCAAAATTGTACATGAGACGCACCATCCTGGCAGTGTTTAGACAAACCTTCTTAAAGTTCGATGGAAATGGTAACTGCACAGTTAGACATTCATGATTTAGACGTTTCCATAAATCTGAGATCATGTCCCTCACATGTTGTCTTGAATCTTCTGCAGAAATTCCTCTGTTCTGCTTCATGTAACACTCTATATAAGACCCATCATAGCCATTCTCATCATGTTCCTGCATTATCAACAAAATCTCACCTTGTCAAACAAAACATATCATTCCCTTTTTAAATGGAACAGGTGAATAAAACTTGTCAGAAGATTAACTTGGTAGTACCATGTATCCTTGTAAATCATCAGAGAGGCGAAGAATTGAGGCTACTGAAGAAACAAGACCAGGAATGTTATCTGTCATGTCTACAGTTTCCTTGGTTATATCATGATTTAGGAGAAATAACGTGTGTCCTAGCACCACTCGTACTCCTGAAGTTATTATCCCATTCTTCAAGTACTCCTCAGTGCTTGGTGTGTGACCAGAAGCAAACCATTTTGCTTCTACAAGGAAGGCATTGCATAATTGAGCCCACTGCAACATTCAAAAGTAATTCAAGTTACAAACTCTATAAAATAAAGAACTAAGGTGCAAATCTACCCATAAATAATTCCCTCATACACATGCGATCAAATATTACACATATAGAATACAAGTGTCATTTTCATTAAATCTTGCAACGTTGAATGCTTATCATGTGGAGAGAGGAAATGTTAAGATTTAATAGAAATAGCACTTTTAGTTCCATTTGGGAATATTCATGTGTATTGTTGCACCCATAAAAACTTCATGGCGTCAGATGCATATCATGGATACTATTATATAGGTAAATTTGAATATGAAGCTTTGTTTACTAACCAGTATGTGTAGGGTGTTCAAAGGGTTTCTTCCATGCTTTAAATAGACCTTATAGGTGAATTCATTTGTAATGCCATGAAGAACATTGAAACATGTTCTCAGGTGTTGTGGTAGTTTCTCAGCAGCTTCCAATTCCCACCTGCAATCGCAGGATTTGGTTCAGCAGCAGAAATAACATTATATCCATTATGAATCCTATTCTTCTCTGTGTAAACATGTTTCAATTAATCAGTACCTATTAACAACATCAGTAAACTGAGAAAGTTCGTCCACAGATCCATAAACATCGAAAATGTCGTCAATTACATAGACAAGGGACAGAGGTTTTATCAGCTCAACCCTCTGCTCTGAGAACTTAGGATCTGTCAAGCAAGCCATTAGCCACATGTACCATTTGTGTGGCTCATTCCTCACAAGCTTCAACTCCTTGTTCAATCCAAGCTCCTTCCACCATCTATGATTATAACATGGTACAAGTCACTGTCTACACACACACACACACCTACACAGCCTATGAAATTATGTATGTTTCATAATCATTATGAACTTACTTGCAAACCTGAATTAATTCCTCCTGGTGTATGGACTTAACTATGCAGGAATCAAAAGTGGCTAACTCTTGTAAAGTGTGGATCCATCTCTTATTATGCACTTGGAACTGGAAACCATTCAAATAACATCTTGCTGTGTGTGAAAACTTGGGCAAGCTCTTGTGAAAAGGAAACTGCAATGCGATTGAGATGTGTTTCGCCAAATGAGGGTGGCCATGATTTCCAGACAGCCATTCAGCAAGAAGATGCCGGCTTTTTTCGCCTGCTTGGTTGAGATTGTTTTCATCTTCTACACTAAGCTGAGAAGCTTCATGCAATTCAAGAAGTCCCATGATGTCTGCTCTGACATTTTCTTTGAGATTCCCTTCCTTGTCCATGAAGGTATTGAATACATCTGTAACATGTACAACATTATCAGTTTGCAAAAGCTACTCTAATTTTCTCCAGGGTACTGTAATGATGGCTTAAAAAAGCTAGAGAGAAAATCACTGTGAGGTCCTAAAGAATGAATATAATTAGTCAACAAAAAGTTTCAGAACAAATGAGTAGGATGCAATGTCAAATTCTGATGTAGGAAACAACTAGTTCACACCACTGACTTATTATAAGGACGTTTTGATAATTATATTAATTTCTTAGGACTTTATGTTATTATCCCTTCAAAATGCTCAGGAAGTTGAGAATACGTTACCTGTATGAACAAAGCATCCTTGTTGTCTCAATAAACGAAATTGAAGCGCTACATCATACAACTCTTGATCACTACTACAATATAGCTTAGAAACCATAAATGGTTTATTTTGGAAAGCTTCTTCAATCTCCTCTTCAAAGTGGCACTCAATGCCAAGCCTTTGGATTGCATCAATCATATAAAAAACTTCACATCCTTCCACCTCCTGCATCACCATCACTTTGCTCATCAAAATATGCTTGGCTTCTTCTAGCTTTCTTGCATGGCTGATACGAATATCATCCTGAAATACAGATTTGCAGTGAGAGAAGCAGATGAAACAAAATTAACAAGAGAACAAATTGAAGACCAAGAGTATATAGTACAAGAATCTAAAACTGGTAGATGAATCACTCTTACCATTTATGTTGTATTATTTTGAGTGATGAGTTTGTTTTATTCTAAGGATGTACGATAAGATAGGCTGAGCAGTGTTTCATTTAGGGTTGGCGTCATTGATCTGCTAAGATTTCTTGAATTCTTGGAGAGAAAATGGGACTGATCTGTTGGATGATGGAGAAAGTGAGCAAAGAGAAAGAGCCATTATTGGATAGAACATGGAGTAGTGGAGTAAACATGAACTACTTTTATAGGCCCTTGCATGGTCTGAAAATTAGTTTTTCCTATTAAAAAAATAATGATGATTGAATCGAAATAGAAGGATAATTCGGTTGTCTTTAGGAAAGGTTAAAGATTTGAATGTGGTGCTTTACCCAAACAAAAAGATTTTAATTTTGCGAACCAAAAAAAAAAAAAAAGCCACGTTGAAAGATTTACCTTAAAATATATCTAAAAAAGTTATACTTTCTCTAATTAACAATTCTATATTAATCTCCTAGAACCAACCCCAGTTAAGTATATCGGAAAGTTAGATCACTTGAAGTATAATGTACTCGCATTGCTTGCATTATAAGCCACATTCTTTTACGTGGGTCTGACGCACACCTTCGTCTCTATTTTTTTTTTCCTCATTATCTTTCATCTCTTTTTTCACTCACTCTCTCTCACACTTATCTTCATAAATATGAGTAAAAGAAGTTACAAATTTTTATACATTTATTGCTGTCAACTAATTTTAACCAATAAAGCAATAATGGACTGAAAGGGGTAGCTTTTAAAATTAAAAAAAATCTAATTATTAAAAAACATATTTTAAAAACTATTCAAAAAAATATGAAGTATACTATTCCATCTTATCCTAATTGTAAGAACTAGTTGAAAATTTGATTTAGTTTTAAATATAAGACCCCTATCCACATCATCTCTCATATTTAACCAATTTTTTTCAAACTATCCCTGTTAATACTTTCTTATCTATTTGTGGTTATTAGGACTGGAGGGTAATTTTAGAAGATTAGGTAATATATTATAATAATTAATTAATTTAATTAATATCCTTAATCCCTCTAAAAAAATCAACGGAGCTTCATAATTAGAATGGGAGAGAGTACTTTGGAAGACAATCAAATGATCAGTGTGGCTTGCTGATAGACTCCATGTTTTGAATGTTTGAATAATTTGAGTCTTTTACTGCACTTATAAAATAAAAATGAATTTACAACAATGCATTTATTTATAAACAAATTAAATATGGCACATTTTTAGGAAGTTGGTCAATTAAAGGGGACGAGGGATGTTGACCTGAGACATCAATTGTCAACTTCATTTTCATTTGGGCCTTTCAAGGAAATAGTAGCAATTGATATTTATATTCTCTATTTTTTGCTAAAAATTAGATAACTTTTATTTTAAACAAAACATTAGCAGAATGTCACTACAAATTAAACAAACAATAAGTTTATTAATTTATATTATCGTGCTTAATAAGTTTCTTGTATTTGTTCGGTAGCCATGACTATTATAGTGTTATAGGAAAAAATGATAGCTTGTCCCATGAACAATTTTATATTTCTAAAATAATATATTTAGACAATACAGTTATCTGATTTGATTTAATTGAGTAGTATCACTTGAAGTACAATATACGTAGTATAACTTTTAAAATTGAAATTACCTAACTGTAAACCACATTGAAAAAATCTCAGTCAAAAAACAACACTGAAAAACTAGTCAAAAAGTTTGAAATCTACTATACTTATAAATTAAAATATGATACGTCTTTGTTTAAAGACTCCATGTTTTAAATGTTAGAAATCTGAGTATTTTGATGCGGTAACACTTGATGACAACCTAATAATTTCTCCTTTGATGCACATATAATATAAAATGAATTTAAAACAATACATTTATTAATAAACAAATTAAATATGGCATATGTTTACCACGTTGGGCAATTATATATGTCTCCACTTATGTCAAGTTGGACAGGTGGACCGGGGATATCGACTTTGAGTGATCAATTATTTTATTTCTCAAGTGACCACTTAACTTCATTTTCATTTGCTGAAATTACATAAAATTTATGAACACTCTTATTGTGGTAGAGAGCGATAGCTTTGAAGTGGTTAATGCAGTGAATTCATCAGTTGTGCCTAATGATCATCCATATTATGGATTATTGATCGAAGCTCATAATTTTATACGTTGTGATTGGTCTGTATTGGTTATTGTTTGTAATTGAAAGATTAATGATGTTGCTGATGTCATTGCTGTTGAAGCTAGACATATTCTAATGGATTTTCAGGTGGTATTAACTCTATTTGTGCAGGCTCAGGAGGTTATTTGTCTTGAGTATTTGATAGACATTATTATAGATAGTGATTGATTATCTAGTATAGTTTCTTTTTCTATAAAAAAAACGAAAGAATGATAATCAATAAGACTTAAAAATTGAAAAATGTTACATAAGTTCACTTATTTATATATATTATCATGTGCTTAATAAGTTTGTGGCTTTATCAGCTAAATTATTGTTATGATGATTCGTCACATGAGAAATTTACAAATGGGAGGAGACATGATCTTCTGAAGGGAACTACTTGTGGTACAAGTTTGTAATTCGATGTTGTTCTCCAAAGTTTTTTTTTTTTGCCGAAATTCTCGAAAGTTAATAATGTTGTGGAAGCCTAATTTATAGAGCTTAATTGATTATACTAAAAAAATCATAGTATTAAAAATAAAGTTTTGATAAATCAGTATTGTTATATGTTTTATCTTCTTTATTTAATTAATTTGGGGACTATTTTAGGTTGATTTGGATTTATTAGGAATATTTAGATAACTAGCTAATTCTAAGAAATAATATAAATCTAAATTAATTAGATATTATTAGGTTTAAATTGATAAGATTTTAAGTTTTTATTTTATGATAGATTAATATTTCCAATTATATGATTTATCACAATCTCATTTAATCCCTATAGGATAAGAAAAAGATTAAACCTAATGGTACACAATTAATTTAAGGATTTTGATGAAGATCTAATGGATAAATTTTAGGGAGAATTCCAAAAAAAAGACATTGGAAATAGGGAAAAGACAATTCAGTACAACGAAATTTGAAAATCCCAAATCAGTCCGTTTTGTACTTTTTTTGGGTAATTACGAAAATGCCACTGAATTTTTCACAACACCAATTTCGTAATTCACAACATGAGTTTCCTAATTCACAACACCAAGTATTACGTATTTACAACTCACAGTGTAAATACGCAGTACCTAGTGTTGTTAATTTGGATACCCGTGTTGTGAATTACGA
>JBAGKO010000014.1:15077265-15087973 GCA_037177275.1 Acacia concinna
TGTTCATATGGCACATTTACTTGTTCATGGACTACTCTGATATTAATTCCCTTATTTGGTCCCTAATTGAAATTCCCAAAAAAAAATTGGTGTAGAAACTGTAGAGGAAAGTGATGATGAAGCTGTTGGTACTGAGTATTATGGGGCTAAAGCGTCAAAGAAAAAGGAAAAGAAACGGCAAGAGAGGGAAGTTCGCCGACAGGTATTGTTCAAACTTTTAGTACGTGTACAGGACACTCATTTTTCTCCTTCCCGAGGGCTTTTTTTTTGGCAGGTTACAAGAACAATATGTTTGTTTGCTTCTTGTTGAAACGTGCTTTGAAAGCTGAAGGGAAAACTAGTTTTTACATTTAATTTACTGAAAGAACAAAAGGTTGTTCTTTTGGGTGTCCATTATTGAAAGATGATATGTTGTTAAGGTTTTATCCGAATCTAAGAAGCAGATTGTTCATGAATTCCTGGCATTGACTTTTTAAAAGCAAGTTTTAATTTCTTGGCTTTTCTGCTAAATGAAGTTTAAATCATTCCTTGCATTGTGGTTTGTTATTTTGGAAGGCTGAAGAAGCTGTAAGGGAGTCAAGGCAGACAAAACAAGACCATTATGCAAAGATGCAGAGGAAGAAGGACGAAGAGCATGAGGCAGAGGAGCATAGGCTGGTGGGTTTATATTACTGCTGATTTGTGTTCTAGATTTTCTTTCTTTTGAGTTTGGTAATAGAAAAAGTTTGATCATGTTTCATATGGGAAGAGGAAGCCAAAGCTCAGAAAGCCAAGGAGGAGGAAGCTGCTGCATTAGAGTTTGAGAAGTGGAAGGGTGAATTTTCAGTTGATGATAAAGGCGCTACAGAAGAAGTGCAAGATGGTAATCAAGACTTGCTAGTAGACTTTGTTGAATATATAAAGGTAATTGTCTATTTCTCTGTCCCATCTTTATGAAATTCTTAGTTTCCTTATTTTTCTTCTTACTAAATATGTGAAATTCGCATATTTCAGCAGGGCACCAAAAACTAGTAACATTTAACTTAGATTTGCATTGCCACGTTAAAGAGGTTTTATAGCCATCTTAATTTATTTGTAATAATTGTTTTGTCATCCAGAAGCACAAATGTGTTCCCTTGGAAGATCTTGCTGCCAAATTTAAATTAAGGACACAGGTACATTTTCTCTTTTAAAGTATTTCAATTGCCTTATTTTCCACTTGATTTCTCTTCCATTATATGCTACAAAAGTTATGGATGAAATATAGTAAGATTGAATTATGGATGAAATAGAGTAAATAATTGTGAATTCTACTGTTATAGAATTACAAGTCATTAAAGCGAACTATCTGGCAGTTTGTAGTCTTGGCTGGTATGTGCTGTCTATTATTAGAGTGGAATGGTAGAATATTTAGTAAGAATCTCCTTCTACTGTACCTTTATGAAGAGATGTTTTTAATTCTTTTCAAGGATAAGGACCATAACTTAGTAGAAATTTCAATTGAAGACTTTAAAAACTCATCATTTGAAGGACTAAACATCCGAAGGGTCTTAATTAATGGACAAAAATGTTATTTTGGTAAGAAACTTATAATCTGGTAGTAATTGTGATGAACTTGTATTGTAACTCTAGGACATGATTTGGAAAAGGCTCTTTTCGGGGGTGGGGGAAAAAGATCCTTTTGGATCTAAAGGATTGACAAGCACTTCTAAGTTGGAGCCTGGTTGGTTTCCTTTTGTAAGGAGCTTTTGACTGTACAAGAGCCTTTATCCTCTATTTTTGGTACCTCTATGGTTTTATCCTCTCTTCTCTCTTCATAATTCATATGGAAAAAAAGTTATGAAAGGCCTATTTCTGACTCAGTTATTTTAGTTTGTATTGTCTTGATATATTTTGTTGACATGTTCCTTGGCCTGCCTTTTCTGATATAACCATAAACTTGTACAGGAATGCATTAATCGCATCACCTCCTTGGAAAATATGGGTAAGCGCCACTATTTCTTTCTTTTAATTTGGAGTTAGATCAAAGATTGTGTCATATCTGAAGATGAAAAGCTATAAACAAAGGCATCTCTAATTGAATGACTAGACATAATGTTGATAGCAGTTGTTAGTTGGT
The DNA here is from genome assembly GCA_037177275.1 of Acacia concinna. Lineage (NCBI taxonomy): Eukaryota > Viridiplantae > Streptophyta > Magnoliopsida > Fabales > Fabaceae > Acacia > Acacia concinna. The sequence goes on from JBAGKO010000014.1 coordinate 15,079,364, forward strand.
ACACACTAATAATAACTTATTTAATTCTTTTTTGGGACATTTTTATTTGTTGCTGCAATGCATATATCTGTGCATGCACTTTTTGAGATTCTGTTCGGTTTTACATTTCATGTAAGCTTTAATCTCTTTCAAGGCACTATCATTTATTATTGTATGCTTATTTTTGGGAATCAGGGAGGATCTCTGGTGTAATGGATGACAGAGGAAAATATATTTACATATCTCTAGAAGAGATGCAAGCTGTTGCTAACTATATTAAGAGGCAGGGGAGGGTAAGCATTTCTCACCTAGCTAGCAGGTCCAATCAATTCATTGATCTGGAGCCTAAGTCCCAGCATATTAAAGACATTACTACTGTGGAGGAGATTATTGCCAACTAGCTTCATCTTTAGGGGTAGATCATGAAGTTATGTTATGCCAACATAGAGGTGGAGATCATCTTCATTTTGTATTATATGCCACCATTAATTATGAAAGTCAGAATTTAGAGGGAGGGGAAAAAAGAGAAGGATGCAATTACAAGATATGAAATGAATATGCAACTCAATTTCCTTGTCTCACTTTCTTTCTCTTTTTAAGTCATCATTGCATGATTAACGTGCTAAAGATATTTTTAAACATAAAAGCGATCTACCCCTTGTCTCCATATTTATTTCCATCAAAATCAATTTTAGCATACCATACAAAGAGTTAGTACCCAATGAAATAAAGTTTAGATTAGCTTTTTGAGAATAGCTGAGGAAGAAAAAGTGATAAAAGTGATTTTACAAAATAGATTTTGACCATAATAGATTAATTTGAAAAAGGTGATTTGATAAAATGATAGTGCTTGAATAAATGTTGCTAGAATAATTTTTTAGGTCAAAATGACTAAAAAGAATATTAACTTTTGTTATATTTATTTATCTATTTCTTTCATCATAAGGGGGCAAATGCCCAGTCAACTCATCTATTCATTATAATCAACCTTGGGGTAGAAAACCTTAGTACATCCCTTCTCAAATACTCATGCAAACCATCAGGAGGCTCACAAAGCATTTGAATGCCTATGCTATTAGTTAGACTCCAATTTGCTAGCCAATCAGCACAAGAATTTCCATCCCTATATGTGTGTACAATTTGTATATCCCAATTATCATCTATGGCATTTTGTATTCTATACAAGAATCTATTTGAACATCGATTAGTTGACAGCAACATATTTAGACTACTGACGACGTATCTTGAATCTAATTTTATAACCACCATCTTAATTCTCTTGCTACTTAAGAGCTGAAATCCACACCATAAACCCCACATTTCTACTGCTGCTGCAAATCCAGATCCTATGTTATTCACAAAACCTCCCCCCTAATCTCCCTTCTCATCTCTTAGCAATCCACCACATCCTGCCATTCCTAATTGTCCCTTAGCAACACCGTCAATATTCAACTTTATCCACCCGGTATCTGGTGCTTTCCATCCAATACTTCTCCATTCTTTTTTCCTGTTTACAACATCTTTATTCAACGCAACATTTGCTGACTTCAATTATTTCCATATGGCCAACACATTTATTTCAATTCTATCAAAGTTATCATCAAATAGCATTTTGTTTCTCCAAAACCATAGGAACTAACATGTGAATCCAAAAATTAAATGCCATGCATGTCCACAGGTAATGTTACAGTCGAGCTCAGATCATTCGCAAGCCAGTCAATTAAACTAAGTTCAAAAAAATCTCTACTTATATATTCAGTGCATACCTGATCCCACACCTTCTTTGCCTCTTCACAATCACGAACCGCATGCAATACATCCTCTCTACTTCAATTACATTTGCCACATATTGCTGAGCCTAGTCCAGCCTTCCCCCTTCTATCTGCCGTGTGTAAACCATCAATTGTAGCTCTCCACAGAAACACTTGTATGCGTCTGGGTCCTCGCCAGTCCCAAATCAGTTGCCATATTTGATTGCCTCTACTTCTTTGATACTCACTCAACTGCTCATACATTCCAGCTACATTAAAGACTTTCTCCTTCCCTCCAACAACCATTTTATTTTATCCTCTCCATCATTTTCCTCTGGAGGTAGGAATGCAAAGATACTGGATACAATCTCCTTCGGTAACAGTAGTGACAATTCCTCCCATTTCCACTTCCCTTCCTCAACATACTCCCATACTTTTTTGTTCATTTCTTCTTCATCAGTCTCTATAACACACTTACCAGCTAATATGATGTCATCTAGCCATTTATCCTTCCAAAATCTAGTTTTTCTTCCATTGTTGACTTCCCATCCTACATTTGCAATAATGTTCAACCACAATTTTCTTAAATTTTTCCAAAGAATTGAATTAGATTCCTTTACTATGCATGAGGTGTTCAAATTCCTATTTCTTCCATATCTAGCCATGAGTACCTTAGAGCTCATTTTATTTGGTTCAGCAATTACTTCCAAGCCTATTTTACACAATAATGCATCATTCATTGTCTTCAAATTCTTGAGTCCAAATCCCCTAATCTTTTTGGAAGACACAATACATCCCAACTTATGGTGTGCAACTTCTTGCTTCCCCCATCCTCCCCTCAAATAAATGCTCACTGCATTTTCTCAATATCTTTACATACTCCCATTGGAATATCATCATGAAGCATATTAAACATTAGAATCTGTTGTGAAATTGCTTGCACTAATGTTACCTCCTTGCAAAAGATAAGCTTTTTGCTTTCCATCTACTCAACTTTTTTTACACTTTATCTAAGAGATATTGAAACTTACCCCTTGTTCTCCTTGTAGTAATCAGCTATCTCCTTTTGCTTTCACACACATTATTTGAAAACATAACCATTGTTTTTTGAACGTTAGTTTTCTAACCTGATACTAGCCCAAAGTCGTCTAGATGTCTCAATATGGTGCCAACTTGCGTCTTCCCAGCTTCACAAAATATGAGGAGATCATCAGTAAACATTATGTGCGATATAAGCATGCCATGTCTTCCTATCTTTATTGGCTTCCAACTGCCCCTTTTAGTCTCATCTAAAATGATGTGTGTTAGCTTTTCCATCATAAGTACAAATAGAGAAGGTGATGGGGGATCACCTTGCCTTACCCTCTTATTGCTTTAAACTCATATGATTTAACCCCATTCCATAGCATTTGCATTGAAACCGATTCCACACATGCCATCATAACTTCCACCAACTGAACTAGCAGCCTTATTTCCTCTAACACTTTCCTAAGAAAGCTCCAGCTCATCCGGTCATATGCTTTCTCTAAGTCAATCTTAATTGTTATGTAGCCTTTTGCCCCTCCTTTCCGATTCATGAAGTGTGAAATTTATAGTGCTATCACTATATTTTCTTAAATGCATCTTCTCAGTACAAAGCTCATTTGAAACGAGGATACTAATTTTAGCAGTAATGGCTTAAGTCTATTAACCACTATCTTTAATACAATCTTATAGATAATGTTGCAAAGAGAGATTGGCTTGAGATTACTAACCGTCTCCACTGTTTCAATTTTAGGAATCAAGACAATCAGAGTTTTGATGATCTCCTCCATTCTTCTTGGATTTGCCCATACTTGTCTTACCAATTTAGCAACACTGTTTCCTACTACCTCCCAATTATTTTGGTAGAATATAGCCGGATATCTATCAATTCCTGGTGCTTTAAAGGGGCCCATATGAAATACAGCTTTTCGCATTTCATCATCCCCTACCCTTCTTTCTAACCTTCTCGCTTCTGCCTGAGTTATACTCTTCCATTTATTTTCAATTTTAGTCCATCCACGTTGTGACATTTCTTGTGTAAATAGATTCATGTAGTGCTGCATTACCATCTATGCAAGATTGTCCTCATTTTCAATCCAATTCCTACTAGCATTCTTCAAGATACTTATCTTACCTCTCTGTTTCCTACAAATTGTTTTGAGATGATAGTTTCTTGTGTTGTGATCTCTATTTCTAATCCATTCTCCTCTCGATTTTTTGGAACCAATGTACCTTTTCTTGATTCAAAATCTCAAACAACTCTATTTGTAGTTCTTCCTCTAATCTTTCTAAAAGTAGATTTGTTCCTTCATTGAGTTTTAGTTGAATACCTTTCAACCTTGCATAGAGTCTTCTCTTCGTTTGTTCTATAAAGCCAAACTCATCCTTGTTCCACTCCATCAACCCTTCCTTCAGCTTTTCTAACGCCCTATGTGCTTCTAGCTCTCCTCTCTATTCTTTTTGTAACAGCCCTTTAAAGCTCTCGTGAGTCATCCACATTGCCTCAAAATGAAAAGGCCTTAGATTCTTAGGTTGAGGGCAACTTACCAGCTCTAACATTATGGGATGATGATCTTATTGCACACGAGCTCTAACATTATGGGTCCTTCTGCTTCAACATCAATTAATCCACAATTTTGTATCCAGTCTCTAAATCTATCACATCTTTGAGCGTTAGGAATTGCACCACCCTTCTATTCTTCTGGCGAGGCTATCTCATTGAAGTCCCCTCCTAAAACCTACGCTTTCGACCTCTATCTTGACATGTGCAACAAATGATCCCACAGATTTCCCTGATCAGTACCTTGTGGATTTGCACAAACCGCTATACAGTACCACATCTTATTACCTTCTCCAATACTCACATCCAAGAACTGTTCATTCTTTTCTATCACTCTCACAATCCACCCATCCTCTTTCCAACATAACCAAATGCCTCCTACAAATCCCCTCGCCTCCACTCTCACAGAATGTTTAAATCCCAATTCCTTAATAACTTTTTCTGCTCTACTGCCACTAATTTTTGGTTCCACAATTGTTGTAAATACTAGTTTTTTTAGTCTCAACAAATTTATACAGGTAAGTACAAACCCCTTACTGCCTGCACCCCTATAATTCCATAATACTACTGACATTTAAACAATTTTTTTGTAGGTTTAGCTCTCCCGCCTCTTATCTACTACCCATTGTAGTGTCCATCTCTACATCTTCTTGTTTATATCGTACACTTAGACCCTTATCGTCCCACCTCTTCATGCTTGATCCCTCTCCCTCTAGTTCATACTGTTGCATTGAAGCTTCACACCCATTTCTGCCACTGAACTATACATTTTGTGTACCTATAGGTGGTCTGACTTTTTCCCTTTCACTAAGCACTTAGGATACTACCATCTCTGTCACCATAAACTCCTCGCTTCCCCTCAATTCCTCCATTCTTTTTTTAGCTGCAAAGAATTCCCTATATTGATCCTTTGGACCAGTGCTCGTTCTTTGTTCCATCCCTCCTTTCCTTTTTGCCCTTCCTGTATCCACCTTATTCCTCACAGTATTAGAAATGTCTGTTAATGGCTTTTGTCTACTTATAACATCCTCCCCCTTATTTCTTTCTTCCCGCCCTTTCGATGCTTCCCCATTTACTATGTTCTCTTCTTCCCCTTGCATCCCTTTTAGCACATCAAATCTTAATGAAACCGTCATCCCTTATGTGGTAACCATTCCTCATCTTACCCTCCTCACTTTCTGCACCACTTTCTATATATCTGTTTTAATTTCCTCTTCCATATCCATCCCTCTATTATATGCCCTATTGGCTTACCTATGTTCTGTTTCCCTTTCCTCTGTATTTACTTTGTTACATGTGTTTTTCAAATGTCTATATGTGCCACAGTTCAAGCAAAGTAAATTCATGCTTTTGTACTCAATAGGATAATTCACCCCATTAATAGCATAGTGAGGCAACAATGGTTGTGATAGATCCACCTCTACAACACTCTCACAAAGCCTCCTCTCTTTCTTCTAGCCGTGGGCCCATAAACTTTTAATACTCTTCCAATCTCATTACTGACAGTATACAAAATTTTCTTATCATTCATATCTAGCGGAATCAGAGGTAGCCTTACCCACACTGCTACCTTATCTATAACTTCCTCCGTAGGAAGAAATTCTGGCTTCCATCTCATGACTACCATATAAGAGTATAATACTACCCAGGGACCACCAGTCAAAGCAATCTCATAGTCTTCTTTATTTTGAAAATCCACCAGAAAATAGTCTAGATCAATATCAACCACATCAACCCTACCCTTTTTCCCCCATATATGTTCAATCCTTGGCCCTAAAGCGCACAATGAAACAGACTTACCCAACAATTTTAATATCAATGTTAATTTGAAAGGTCGAGATAACCTTTCTTTCTTTTTTTCATCCAGTATGATGTTATGACACATTGGATTGGTTCTATCTACTTGAATCCCACTCTGCATGTCTTCTATTTCCTCAAAACCAGTTTTTGTCAGCACTTCCTCACCCAGACACCATCTCGATCCTCATTCACTGTTACGTAGTTATTTTCCACGTTGTTATTTTCCTTCTGCACGTGATGTTATCATGCATGTACTTACGGGTCTTTATGTTATAGTATTATGGGTGGGATAGTCTTTTCATATATACTTTGGCAGTTATTGGGAGGTGTAGTTATTTTATTTTCGTCATGTATTCGTTGGAAGTTATGGAATGATATCGTGTTTCCTATATCTCTTTTTCTCAATCTCTCTTTTCTTCTTAATCTCTATTTTCTTCTTTCTGCTATGATGATATTCTAGTTTCTTTCTTCCTTCTAATATTCAGAACATATCACTGTTATCAAAGCAGTGAACGATCTCTCTGAACACATGGCTGACAGCACTCGATCACAGACACAACTGAAGGACTTGAAAGATCGAATACGATATGAGTTCAAACAAAAGATTGGATATTTGAATGCAAAAGTTGATGGAGTTCAATAGATGCAAAACCATATCAGTGGGTTACAAAAAATGTTGCAACAGTTATCGCTGCAACTGGTGGACAACCAGCAACACGGTTTCAGAAACAAAGGTGAGGATCATTGGGGAGAGTACTATACACCTACCCGATTCACAAAACTAGATTTTCCTTCTTCTTTGGCAGCCAATGTTGATTCATGGTTAACAAAGTATGAAAGATATTTTGAATTAGACGGTACCCCTGAAGCAAGAAAAATAGTTTTAGCAAGTATCGCTTTAGATAGTGAAGCGTATAGATGGTTTAAGCACTTTGAACGAAGTCGTACTGGGATTATACCGTGGCATGTCTTCTCAGAGACTATAAAAATTTGTTTCGAGCCTTTGCATGACGACCCCATGGAAGAACTCATGAAATTACATCAAATAGGGGATCTTGCAGAATTTCAACGTGACTTCGACATCCTCATGTGTAAGGTTGATCTGACCAAGGAGAAGCGTTTGAGTTGGTTTTTAGGTGGACTTAAGCAAGAGTTGGCTACTGGTGTCACGCTTCTACGCCCACAATCATGTTAAAAGCCATGAAACTAGCCCGGCTTCAAGAAGTCAATTTGGAGTCATTGCAACGGTATGCAATCAGTCACAACACCAGTAAATCTTATACACTATTTCACAAGGGTACTACAAGCAATGAGTCAAACAACAGCGGTATGTTGTCTACTAGTAAGAAGACGGAAGGAATAGATACAAGACGGGCATTAGGAACTTCATCAACTGATAAAGGGGTGTTAGCATGCCCAAATGTGACGTTCAAATAGAGGTTAATAGCAGAGGAACTTGAAGAGTGTCGAACCAAGAATTTGTGCTACTATTGTAAAGGTCGATACACACCGGGACATTTATGTGATAATAAAAGAAAGACACAATTTTTTTCTCATGGAGGTAACTGAGAATCAGAATGAACAAACTAATGTCACTGAACCTTTGGAGGAAAAGGAGTTTGATGACGAAGAGATACTAGAGAAGCAGCCAGTTATCTCTCTAAATGCAATCCAAGAAACTACAAGTTGTGACATCATTCGCATCTGAGGTGTATTGGGTTGTCGGGTAATTCATATCTTAATGGATAGAGGAAGTTCACATAATTTCCTTGATTCTTCATTAGCTAAAGATAATGGTCTAATACCATACCGAACAGATCCCATAACAGTTACAGTCAAGGGGTTGTCAATTGTGGTCTACTACAAAATGCAATAGGGTGAAATGGATATCTTGTGGAACTGAATTTGAAGTAGAAGTTATCTTGCTGCCATTAGCTGGTTACGACATGATTCTATGCATGCATTGGCTGAAGGAGTTGGGAATTATTCAACTAAATTGCAAGGAGCTTACGATGGAATTTATATGGAGAGGGGTGAAGGTCAGACTAGAAGCTCCTAAACCATGTCAAAACCGAATTGTGTCTAATTCAAAAATGAGAAAATTACTACACCAATCTCATGATCTATTAGCAGTACAAGTGATGACTGAAGAATGCCACGCCATTAAAACATCACAATTTGAAATACACCCTGAAATTCAAGCACTTTTGGTCAATTATCATTTGCTATTCGTAAAACCGAGGGACTTACCTCCTTCACGAGGTAGTCATGATCATGGTATCATTTTAAAGGACGGCACAGAACCCGTCAAATTTAGGCCATATCGCTATCCAACATTGCAGAAGGATGCTATCGAGACCATGATAAAGGATATGAATGGTCAAGGTATTATTCAACATAGCACTTCACCCTTCACTTCTCCCGTGGTGTTGGTCAAGAAAAAGGATGGAAGTTGGAGGATGTGTGTTGATTACAGAGTGCTTAATAAACCAACAA